>JAOTRH010007744.1:0-57362 GCA_034768845.1 Heliamphora exappendiculata
TGGTGTAAGTCCAAAAACATGCGCAGAGTGGGTTCGCTACGGTCCCTCGGGTTAATCCCCGTAAACGTGGTTTGGTTTTGCTTCGTCCATTGGTCGTGGCAATCTGTAAAGAAGTAGGTGTGTGATTTGGTTATGTTTCGTCTATCGGTCATGGCAAATCGTAAAGAAACAAGTGTGTGAGTTGGGTGCTTTCCCATCGAATGGGGAAATCTGTATAGAAGTTGGTTGCCTCAGTGAATGGCGTTGTTGTTGCAACTCCGTATAGAACTTGTCATTACCTAGCAGGCCTTCAGTGGTTCAGGACTAGGGTAATGGACATGAGTCTATAGTTGTTACCTTTCTCGGTAAGACATAGTCGGTACATAGGATTTCATTTACATCTTTTCTCCTCGGCTGTATGGCCTGAGTGGAGCTTACTATTTATTTACAGCTTTACCTTAACTGTGGCATGATATCTGTTAGGATGATATGCATAGCTTGAAGGATGGAAAACGTGAATTTTTATGAGATAAAACCTTTTGAGACTCGTGATAGTCTGACAAAAAACTTGTGGTTTTGGAAGAAAAACCTTTTTGGCTCCAGTGGTTGAGCTCGTGTGTGTATAATTGCATAGCCTACTTTACAGTTTTATTGTCTATATTCTATTGGGCTTTAGCTCACGGTGAAGGATTTTGCTGTAAAATCTTTTCAGGTGAGCATGATGAGTTGACCTAGTTGCAGAGGTGATGGAAAACTTGCTATAGTTTTCCCTTTTTGAGACATGTACTTACACATGTGACGCCTGTTGAGGCTGGTTTTGTATGCCTTTAGGCGATATGTTTATTCATGTATGAGAATGCATGTTTTCACATTATGAGAGTTGAACTATGGGAATCTTTTATCCAAATGTTGTTTTTATTATCAACTGTAAAACTTATTTTTTTAAGTGGGTGTTTTGGTGGACTTTCGCGTGACTCGGATGTTTGAGGCGTGATAGGACCGTTAAAAATCTAGATTTTTATCTTTTCAAAATATTTTGATCACTTTTTATTTGGAAAAATATTATTAAGACTTTTTAGGATCCCTATGAGCTTCAAAGAGATATTCATGAGATTAGTGAATGTATATAGATCCTAAAACATAAAATTTAAAACTATTCTTCAAGCCTTCAATATCTTAACTCTTGCATCTTGTTCCAAAATTTGTCCCTAAAGGATTTCATTTGAAACTATGCATCATGGCTTCCACTTTATATCTTGAATTGTGCTAAATGTATATTTTCAGTAAACAATCTCAATTTTGCACAATTAGATACATATGTTTGTTATCATCAAAATTGATCATTGAAGCCTAGTTAGGCTAACAATCTTTCTATTTTTTATGATGACAAACACAAAGAAAAATAATGTAGGAAAGCTTAAATAAAGCTTCCCCTATCAATAAGCATGAGATAATAATCTTTTAGAGTTGAAAAACTTTCCCTTACAATATGCATAAATTGTGAAGATATTGAAATTCATTTCAATAATAGAACTTATTCCATAAAATATTTCAAATGATCTTTTGAAATGGTAAGCCTCTTTTCAATCATTCATAAGATATTAACATACATATATTCATTCAATAATCAATATGAAACCATTTAAGCATAACCATTAAAATATTTACTATCAATAAAGATAACCACATAACCATTCAAATGATAAACTAAGTAAACATTCAAGCACAACAATAAGATAAACAATATTAAAAAACTAAAGACTAAGAGTAGCATAAATAGCATAAGTACATCCAAGCTAATGCTCTCCACGACAAAGAGAAAGAAGTGGTGAAGTGTGGTGAAGTGGAGCTTTGCTTTTTGCCTTTTCCTTTTTGTGCATTTGTTTCTCCCCCTTTTGTCATTATTAAAAAGTAGAGCCAGAATCTTCCTCGTCGGCATTGCTATCATCATCACCATCTTCCTCGGGTGAAGAAGCATCACAGGGAGAAACACCTAAGGTATCCTCGAGACGAGTGAGACGAGTGTTGATTTTGGCAAATTAGTTGTCAACCCTTTTTGAGAAAGACTTTACCTATTTCTTGAAAAAGGATTTAGTGGAGGGATCAAGAGTAGCAACAGGAGCAGTTGTAGGAGCAGGTGGATGGGCTGAAGGAGAAGTAGGTGGAGGAGCCGCATCATGTTCGTAGACAACAGCATCGACTTCCTCATTACTATCTTGAGCAACTTGAGGAGCTTGCCTTTGATTTTTGGGTAACCACTGTCCATTGTGTAAACGATAGCCCATTTGCTTCAAGGTTATAGGGGTAAGAAAATCAAAATTTGTGGGTGGAAAAAAATAGAAAGAGATGAGAAAAAGCCAAAGGACTCAAAAAGAGGTGTGAGAAAACCGCCATAAGGAAGAGTATGTCTTTTGGTACTTTCTTTCGAAAACATCCATTGACATATGATAGATGGAAGGTCGAGACATTTTTCCATGTAAATGCACCATAAAATGAAGCAATCAAGATAGGAAATGTAGGTCTGAGAGCTACTACGAGGCAAAACATTATATGTGATGATTAGTTGAAGAATTTTGACCTCGAGAGTGAGTTATGAGTAAGATGGAGTTAGGGCAAAATTGATAGGAGGTTCGGTCATGATCATGGGTAAAAATATTTTGAGAGTGAATTCTTGTGCCATAATCCAAGATTGAGGTGAAATTTGTGAACATATAAAATCTCCTCGACCCATTCCAAAAAGATTTGTTATGTCTTTATCGAAAAATTTATAAGTTTTCCCATAAAGGTAAGTAGTGAAGGGCATAGAATGATCATTTGGATTTAGTGTGAGTTCTTGAGAAAGATTAGCATAAAATAACCGTCTGATTTGAGGATACACACCCTTGGGTTGATAGAAAATGTGTGGCCCCCAACCAATATTAGAGAAAAGACGTAAAACATGAGGAAAATATGCATCCAAGAAGCGCATGTTGAAGATTTTGCCACAAATGGGATCGAGAGATTGGAGATATGGGACTTGAATTGAATTGAACCATTGGTAGAGAACTTCGGCGCGACTTGAATTGAACCATTGGTAATTTCGCCAGTGGGATCATCTCTAGCAATTGATTTACCTTTACCGTCTCTAACCCGAGGTTCCATGGAAGGGTTTTGAGAAATGAAAATGGAAGGGTTTGGAGATATGGGAGTGAGTTTGATCCTTTGGAAGCCAAGAAAAAAAATATATTCGTGCCCTAGGAGAGAGAAGCTGAGAGGTGAAAAAATGAAATAACAATGTTTAAATGTAGTTCAGCTTTTCAGTTTTTTGAAATCCCCGATGGTTCAGTCAACTGGACTGGGATGTTCAGTCGACTGGACAGAGAAAAATTGGTTCAGTCGACTGGGAAAAGGGGTTCAGTAGACTAGTCTGTGTGTTTTCACTGTTTTTGATTTCCAACATAGCCTTGAGGAAATTTTTTTTTTATTATAAAATTCTTCTTTAATTAAGATCATACAACCTCACAAACATGTATTAGGCCCAATTCTTGTCTAATAATGATAAAGCGATCCTCATTAAGAGGTTTAGTAAAAATGTCCGTCCATTGTTCACTAGTGCTAACAAATTCTAAAAAGATGTCACCATTTTGTACGTGATCACGAAGGAAATAATGTCTTATCTCAATATGTTTTGTTTGTGAATGTGAGACCTTGACCCGTTTTCTTTTTCCGCAAATTTCGACACACATTTCCCATTTACTATTTTGCATGTTTTTATGCTTTTAATGCATGATCGGGGTTAGATATGCATGCGAGGCAGGTTCCAGGGGCCGTGGGACGTTGCGGTGTAAATTTAAAAAAAAATCAAAAAAAATATATTTTGTAGGCCTATAAATATCTGGAATTAGATATTTACAAAAGATATTTTCAAAACTTCTCCAGTAAGTTTTCTTTTTTTTCTCTTTGCCTTCTCTCTATGTTCTCGGGGGCCCAGGACTCGATTTTCAACGATCCAACAACGGATCCTTGCTATTGGCACGGTGGGCTACGTGTTTATCCAGACAAAATTCCATTCTGACGAGGCTCAATTTTGCACGTGGTTCGAGGCGTTGAGTTTTGACTGACCGAGGTAGGATCCTAGACTCTCATGTCTTATAAGGGTGCTACGTGTAATCGTGTGTGTTTTTACCGGTTAGATTGCTGTAGATCTGATCTTATGTTCAAGTTGGGTTTTGGGTTTAAAACCCATTTTTTAGAAATTTCGGTGAATTAAATCGGGTGTTGGGTATTTTTTTCGTGGTTTTGGTGTTAGATTTGGGCGTGTGGATGTCCGAGGGTGTTGGATGGGTGTTTGGAGGGGTTGATTCGGGGTTTGGAGGTTGAAACCCAAAGCTCGGAACCAGTTTTTGCTTGAGTTTAGTCGACTGGACCATGGGGGTTAGTTGACTGGGTCTTGGTTCTTGGGTTCAGTCGACTGGACCGTGAGGGTCAGTCGACTGGACAGTGTGTTTGGGCATTTTTAGGCCTTTCCAGTGTGTTGTTCAGTTGACTGGGGGTTGGGGTCTAGTTGACTGGACCTGGGTAATTTTGTGTTGGCAATTTGGTGGTTGGTTTTTGGTTTTCGATTGGGTTTCAATGGTATTCAATTGATTAGTTATGGGGCTAATCAATTGAAATAATGTTGGATTCTTTTTGGGGTTTTGTTGGTTGTGTGGTGGCTTTGGGAGTCATGTCGTGGCTTTGGGTGTTGGTTTAGATGTCGTCCTGGAGGTTGACGTGCATGGTTTGATAGGGGTGTGGTGCATGGTTAGGTGCGCGGTGTTTGTTCTTCATTGAACGTGGGGTGTGTTTAGGTCCGTGGCACCTTTGGGAAAAAGGTGGTGTTTTGTGACCTCGCAGTTTGAGAGGTTTAGCATTGGCCTTCGGGTTAGACTGGGTTCTGTGAGTTATTGGTTGTCGCTGTGAGTGGATGTCAGTTTATTTTGACGGGTGCTGTCATGATGTATTGCTATACATGGTTATGTGCATTTATAACTGTTTATTTATGTACGGATTATATAAGTGGATTACATGGCTTTGGTATCATTACGTGTACCGTGGTAGCATGCTTTAAACTCAGAAGTGTTATAGGCTTGGTTATGTAGAATATGAGGAACGGATGCATGTCATGCATGTTGCATGAATTGTAAGTGTTATGTGAGTCGCGTGTATAGCATGTGACGTGGTTTCTATAACGTAGTGATAGTACGTGGCTTTATGCATTTAAACCCTGGTTTAGTATGCATGTTTTGATGCGGTCTTATCATGTGGTATAGGTTTTATCCTGTGGTTTAGGCATGTGTAGGAATGCCTGTTGACACGTAGATTTGTATCTGTTTGCATATGTGGGGAAAATTTTGGTCCTTCGGTGAAAGTCCGTAAAGATATGCACATGGGGACGGATAATGGTCCTACGGTGAAAGTCCGTGAAGATATTCGTTAACCCTGGTCAACAAGGCCTTAGTTAGGGCAGATAATGGTCCTATGGTGAAAGTCTGTGAAGATATCTAATGAGGGCAGATGATGGTTCTACGGTGAAAGTCCGTGAAGATGTATGGGCTGCACGGGTTGTTGCGTTGCATAAATGGGAGCTGCGGTCCTTTGGTGGAATTTCGAGAAGATACATAGATTGCATGAACTGCATTGTGGAATTTCGAGAAGATACATACATAAGGCTCCTTTTAGTGTGTCAAAAGACGGTTTGTATCCTTGTTTTCCCGTTTGCATGTGAAAACTCATTTTTAAGGTTTGAAAGAGAGTCTACAACTGCACCTCATTTTCATAGTATGTTTAGCTTATACTGCATGCTTGTTTAGTTTCTGCTGAGCTTTGGCTCACGGTGTGAGATTTAATTTTCTTCAAGTACCGGTCACACAGGTTGATCTGGAGGTGCTGGAGAGATGGAAGAGTAGTAGTCTTCCTTTTTGTTCTTTCTGTTACATATATGTTATAACATGTTTTCACGGTGTTAGAACCGTGTAATGTATGCCATTTTGCGATTATGTACAATGCATGTATAGTTTAATTTGAGAGTGTATTCTCAGGTTGGGTGTTATGTTTGGTTATTTGTGGGTGTTTCACGTAACCCAGAGTTTGGGGCGTGATAGTTTGGTATCAGAGCTCTGTGTTTGAATACCTAAGAGCCTTAGGAAGAGGGTGTATCCCGTGTGAAGTTGATTACGTATGCTTGATTGCATGTGTTTAGATGCTTTGATAACATGAACATGTCGGCATGTTAGATATGTGAATGATGTGTATATATGAGCATGGGGGTTGAATCTTATGAGCGATCGTCTTGCCTTTGGGCATTTGGATTAACAAACTTGGGAGCCAAGTTAGAAACGCGTTTAGCTGACATGATTTCTAGCACGGAATCTGAGTAGGTTATGCAGATTGACGCTTCATTCTTGTTGGTTCTTCTCGGTTTGTGGGGTTTTATTTAGCATGAACCTATGTGCTTCTGTGTTAGCATGCTTATGTGGTTTATGCTCTATGTTGCATCTCACGTTCTATCTTTTTCATAAAGACGCGATGTCAGCGAGGAGATGGCGAGGCCGTGGTCGAGGTCGTTGCCATGGTGTTGGCCAAGGGGATGTTCCTATTCTTGACGCTGGGGATGCAAATGCTCCCTTGAGACCGATGGACACAACCGAGTTGTTGCATGTGCTGGTGGGTTCTATCCAGCAGTTGGTTTGAGGTGAGATCATTAGGGAGAGAGAGGGAGTACCTGAGGCAAGGGCTATAGTAGCAATGCGGGAGTTCAGGTGCATGGATTCGCCTACCTTTGCTGGAGACCCAAACCCTATTATGGCGACGGAGTGGTTGGAGTTGGTTACTCGGATCCTGGACACGTTACAGATTGAGAAGGACGAGTTGTGGGTTTCTTTTGCTACCTTCCAGCTGAGGGGTGCTGCTCACGTGTGGTGGAAATATGCTAGGACTATTGCGGGAGTCACATGGGCAGCGTTTACAGGAGTGTTTCTGGAGAAATACTTCCCGGCTTCGAAGAGGGACTTATATAGGGAGGAGTTCTACACTCATACCAAGGGGGCCATGGATGTTATGCAGTATGAGGTCAAGTTTACGTGCTTGTCTCGATTTGCACCATAGTTGGTAAGCACAAATGAGCTGCGATCTATGAGGTTTGAGCAGGGCTTGATGCTACCGATCAGGGAGCGTGTGGTTACGATGGGACTTTGGGTGTTCACAGAGCTGGTGGAGGCAGCAGCGAGGGTGGAGAACATGATGACTGAGATTCGAGCTTCTAGGGAAGCTAGGATACCTTGGGGTGGGACAGAGGTGCAGACAGGTGGGCGTTCTAACAAGAGGCAGAGGTCCTCTAGTTCTACCTTTCATCTATATGGATCACAACAGTTCTCTACACCAGCACTATCAGTGGCTTCGTCATAGAGGCCAGACCAGAGGAAGGTCATATGTTACCGATGTGGACAGCTAGGGCATCGTGTATCAGATTGTCCACAGCTAAGGCTGTGTCACGCCCCAAACAGCCGGGTCATGCGAAAGCCCACTAAAACCCCCATTTAAGAAAATAGGTTTCACAGTTGAATATTAAAATGTACAACATTTGGATAAAAAGATTCCCACAATTTAACACTTATAAACTAAAAACATGCATCTCATACAAGAATAAACATATCGCCTAAAGGCATACAAAACCAGCCTCAACAGGCGTCACAAATGTAAGTACATGTCTCAAAAAGGGAAAACTACAGCAAGTCTTCCATCACCTCTACAACTAGGTCAACTCCTCATGCTCACCTGAAAAGATTTTACAGCAAAAATCCCACACCGTGAGCCGAAGCCCAATAGAAAAATAGACTATAAACAGTAATACAGGTCATGTAATCATATGGTGAGAGTAAACTCGACCACAAAAGCTCAAAACAGGTTTTCCTCTCAAAAATCATTAGTTTTCCACCCTTAAAACTATGCATATCATTGTAACAAATATCATGCCACAGTTAAGGAAAAGCAGTAATGAAACGGTATTCTCCACTCGGACACACAACCGAGGAGACAAGATAGAATGAGATACTATGTATTGACTCTGTCAACTCAAGACAAAGGCAACAACTATAGACTCTTGCCCATTACCCTAGTCCTGAACCACTTAAGGCCTGCTAGGTAATGACAAGTTCTATACGGTGTCACAACAACATACCCACTCAAGGGATAACCTGCTTCTTTACGGATTTCTATAACCGATGGACGAAGTTAACCAAACAACGACTCGCTTCTTTACGGATTGCCACAACCGATGGACAAAGTTAACCAATACCACGTTTATGGGGATTAACCCGAGGGACCGTAGTGAACCCACCCTGCGCACGTTTTTGGACTTTCACCAAGGAGCAATAGAAGCCCAACTCTAAACCACACACCCATTGTCACAGTACATCTATGGATAACATTATAAAACCAAATACGCTAATAGATATATAACACATGTATATAAAAGGGATCCCATCCATGAACCATGGAGATCAAACAACAGAAGTAAAAACATATTTTCACCCAAAACGTTTTAGAAGGTGAGTCTCAGCCCCAAAGGCTAGCTCCAGACCTTTACAAACACGTTTGAAAAGTTTTCCCAAAACGTCGTTTTCAAACATCCCTTTTTAAAAACCAAAGAATCTCAAAAAAACCTCGGATAATCATCCCACGAGGAAAGCTTGAACCAAAATGCACCTTTTTCCAAAATAACCCAGGTTCAGTCGACTGGATTCACCCTCCAGTCGACTGAAAAACACACTGGAAATGAGAACCCAAAACAAAAGCCATTTTAGTCGACTGAACCTCCCTCATGATGATCCAGTTGACTAAACTCCTGGGTCCAGTCGACTGAACCTCCCTCATGAAGATCCAGTTGACTAAACTCCTGGGTTCAGTCGACTGAACCAGCCCAGATTATGTTTTGAGCTACGGTTTTGGTTTCCAAAACTCAGATCAAGCCTAAAAAACACCCATTTTGATACCTAGAAGCAAACTCGAGCTCAAGGCTATCATAAAACCACGAAAGGAACATCCCTCATTCGATTTCATCCAAGCGAACGCCGAAAAACGATTTTAACCCAAAATTAAATTTGAAACATAAATCATTTTTATGCGTTTTTAAACGGTAGAAACACGTAGGATTACATGTAGTACCCTCTAACCGTTATATAGTCTAGGATCCTACCTCAGTGAGTTCAAAACTCAACGTCTCGATCTATGTGCAAAATCGATCTTCGCTGGAATGAAATTCTGACTGGATGGATGCATAGACCACGATGCCGATACTAAGGATCAGCAGTTGGTTTATCAAAAACCAAGCCTCGGGCCTCCGAGAAGTTAGAAAGGAGGCAGAGCGTTTGGTGAGATTAAAGCTAGAGAGAGAGAAGGAGGAGATATTTTGACGAAAATATCTCACACAAGATATTTATGGTCAAAATATCTCGAAAATATCTTCTTCTTTTTTAATTTTGAAATTTGCATAGTAACTCCCTACAACCCTGGGAACCAATCTCGCATGCTCAAATAAACATAAACATGCACAAAAACGAGTAAATCGCACATCTTGGAAATATATATGCAAAACACATCATATATACATAAGTCTCAAAAAGAGTTAGGTCCGGGTCTCACAACTCTCCCCCCCTTAAGGAATTTTGCCCTCGAAATTCACAACAAGGTCACGAGGTAAGCAGGTCTGGGTATCTAGCACGCATCCCAGACTTGAGCTCCCACGTCGCTTCCTCAACTCCGTGATGATGCCGTAGGACCTCGACATAAGCAATTGTTTTGCCTCGCAATGTTTGCTCCTTTGTATCAAGAATCCTCACTGGACGCTCCTCATAAGTGGCATCCTCATCAATCCGTAGCTCAACCCAATCTAGCACATGTGAAGGATCAGGCACGTACCTCCGAAGCATAGAAACGTGGCACATGTTATGCACATATGCTAACTGATGTGGTAACGCCACACGGTAAGCAACCTCCCCAACCCTATCAAGAATCTCAAAAGGTCCAATGAAACGTTGTGATAGCTTCCTGCTACGACCAAATCTCATCAAACCTCTACGTGGTGAGACCTTCAAAAACACATGATCCCCCACTTCAAACTCCAAAGGTCGCCTCCTTTGATCTACATAACTTTTCGTGCGGCTCTGCGCTGTAGCAAGATGCTGACGAATTACCTTGACCTTCTCCGTCGTCTCCCGTACCATGTTGGGTCCCAAGACTATGGTCTCTCCCACATTTGTCCAGCACACTAGTGACCTACACGGTCTACCATACAAAGCCCCATACGGTGCCATCCCAATACTAGACTGATAGCTGTTGTTGTATGCAAACTCTGCTAAAGATAGTAGATCCTCCCACGAACCTAAAGTCAAGGACATAAGACCTCAACATATCCTCCAGAATCTGTATAGTCCTCTCTGACTGGCCATCCGTCTGGGGGTGAAAAGCAGTACTGAACATCAAGCTCGTCCCCAAGGCCTCTTACAGACTCTGCCAAAAGCGCGAACTGAAGCGCGGGTCTCGGACTGAAACAATGGATACTGGCACTCCGTACAATCTGACTACCTCCTTGACGTACAAGCTACTCAGTCGTTCCGCCGAATCCCTCACTCAGATAGGGAGAAAGTGTGCAGACTTCGTCAATCTATCAACCACAACCCACTCAGCGTTGTGTCCCCTAGGTGACCGAGGAAGTCCTGACACAAAGTCCATCGTGATGTGCTCCCATTTCCACTCTAATATAGGCAACGACTGTAGCAATCCTGTCAGTCTCTGATGTTCTGCCTTTACTTGCTGACATGTGAGGAATCAAAAAACAAATTGGATCACATCTTGCTTCATCCATGTCCAATAGAATTGACGATGTAGGTCATGATACATCTTCGTGCCTCCAGGATATACGGCAAGACGAGAATGATGACACTCATGTAAAAGATCAGCTCGATATGACTCTGGCACAAACAACCTGCCTACCAACCTCAGACTCTGATCAAAACCCGCAATCCAGCCTGCTGTATCCTCGCCACTAGCAACGCGATCTCATATCATCTAAGCCTCCTGGTCCGCCTGCTAGACCTCTAATACACGTTCTACCAACATTGGTCGAGTAACTACAGAAAACAAGGTGGCACCCGTCCCAATCTCCCTAAGGCACAAATCAAACTCCCCAACATCTGCAAGCATATCCCACTCACGTATAGCCATATAAACTAATGACCCGTGAGATCTCCTACTGAGCGCGTCTGCCACAACATTAGCCTTTCCTGGATGATACTGCAAATCAAAATCATAATCCTCCAACAGCTCCATTCATCATCGTTGGCGCAATTTTAGTTTCTTCTGCAAAAACAAGTATTTTAACCTCTTATGATCAGAAAAAACCTCGAAGTGCTCACCATACAGATAGTGATGCCATGTCTTCAAGGCGAAGACCACAGCTTCCAACTCCAAATTGTGTGTAGGATAGTTCCTCTCGTGTGTCTTTAACTGTCGGGAACCAAAAGCTATAACGTTACCTCCCTGCATCAGAACACATCCAAGACCGTCATGTGATGCATCACAGTACATAGTATATCCCAAGCCTCGCTTTAGAATGATCAACACTGGCAGAATGGTCAACCTCGTCTTCAGCTCCTGCAAAGCTGACTCACAAGACTCACTCCAAGCAAACATAACTCCCTTCCGCGTCAGGCGTGTCCTCGGTGCAGCGAGTTTAGCAAAATCCTTCATGAACCGTCGATAGTAGCCGGCTAGACCCAGAAAACTACGTATCTCAAAGACACTCTTTGGTCGTTCCCAACTTGTCACAGCATCAGTCTTTAACGAATCCATAGCTACCCCATCTGTCGACACCACATGCCCCAAAAATCTCACCTCATACATTCAGAACTCACACTTCTCAAACTTCGCATACAAGCGATGCTCTCTCAAAGTCTGTAGTACGATCCACAGGTGATCCTCGTGTGCCTCCCTGGTGGGTGAATATATCAGAATATCATCCAAAAATACTACCACAAAACTGTCCAAGTAATGATGGAAAATCTGGTTCATCAAACCCATGAACGTAGCTAGTGCGTTCGTCAGACCGAACGGCATAGCCAGAAACTCATAGTGACCATAGCGAGTCCTTAAAGCGGTCTTCGCTATGTCCTCGTCCCTAATCCTCAATTAGTGGTATCCCGACCTCAAGTCAATCTTCGAGAAGCAGCTCGAATTCCTCAACTGATCAAATAAGTCATATATCCTCGGCATCGGATACTTGTTCTTCACTGTCACTTGATTTCGCTTCCTGTAGTCGATACACAAATGCAAAGATCCGTCCTTCTTCTTCGCAAAAAGAGTGGGAGCTCCCCACGGCGAGGTACTCGAATGTATAAACCCTCTGTCTAGCAACTCCTTCAACTGCACCTTGAGTTCACGCAACTCAACGGGTGCAAAGCGATAAGACGGTATAGATACGGGAGCAGCTCCGGGGACTAGATCAATAGAGAACTCTACCTCCCGGCTTGGTGGCAACTCATACAAATCATCGGGAAAGACATCGGCATAGTCGCACATCACCGGAGGTAACTCTCCTTGAACTCCAACAACCTCATCCAACATAAGGATTGCAAAGAGAGAACCCATGTTATCCTGGTTCCGCATAACACCTGGCATAAACCTCAAACCCTCATCCCGATCTCCCACAAAACAAAAGAAATCTCTCGTCGGTGTACAAATCGTCACCCTCCGTCGATCGCAATCGATAAAGGCACGATAGGTGGTCAACCAATCCATCCCTAGGACGACATGAAACGCGGTCATGTCTAGAATGATAAGGTCAAACTCTAAACAACGACCGGCAACCTCTAACATATAGGATCTACAAACAAGACTCAACGTCACATGCCCACTCACTCGGGTCTCCACACACATAGTAGTACCCAACCAGTTCATTTTCAACCCCAAAGCAAATGCAAAAGCAGATGATATAAATGAATGTGATGCTTCAGTGTCGATAAGAACACTAGCCTATGATCTAAAGACCAGAAGAGTACTTCTAATCACGGAGGTGGTTGCAGTAGCATCGGGTATGACTGGTGCTCTAGATGAACTAGGATATGCAAGAACGTATGCCCTTGCCGTTCTGCTGCAGCTCTGAACATCCGACTGTGTACCTGACTGCAATGATGCACCCCCCTCTGCGAATCTAGACGTTTGAGCTCTGGGCTGCTGGTACGTCTGACGTCCCTGGTTAGATGGAACAGTTGGTGCGCCTGCTGTACTCTGAATGCTCCCTCCCTGAGGGTAGTTCCTCCTGATGTGCCTAGTCTGCCCACACTCAAAACATATCGGTGGTCCTCTCTTTAGTGCCTGCGACAGCGACTGTGCCTGAACAGGCGCTGCACTCCTATACTCTGCTGCATGATGTCCTGGTCGCTGGCATCTATGAAAAAGTGCCCTCTGATCCTACCGTCCTGTTGAAGCTACGAGAGGCAAAGAAGTAGAAGACCGTGGAGGATATGACCCCACCGGATGAGAACTCGGACCAGATGTCCGTTGACGCTTGTCCTTCCGTCCCCGGGACTGTGCACGTCCCCCGTCCTACTGACTCCTACTGTCTCTGTCCCTGCGCATCTCAGACAAGGTGTCCTCCACCTTCATAGCCATCTGTACCAAGTCAGTGTAGACCTGCATCTGAAATGCCGCCACTCTGTCCCTAATAGTGGGCCTTAAACCCCTCTCGAATCGGTTCTCCTTGAACTCATCAGTAGGTATGATCTCCTGTGCAAACTGGGATAAGCTGGTAAATCAGCCTCATACTCAACAACCGACATACTCCCCTGAGTTAGAAATAGGAAGTCATCTCTGTAGCGATCTCTCAGCGTCGCTGGAAAGTATTTCTCTAGAAATACCTTCGTGAATGTATCCCAGGTGCCTACCACTGTGGTCTTAGCGAACTTCCACCACATGTGAGCACTTTCTCTTAGCTAGAAGGTAGCACATATAACCCTCAGATCATCTTCCTCAATCTGAAGAAAATCAAGGATCCTGGTAACCAACTCCAGCCACTCCGTGGCAACGGTGGGATTAGGATCCCCACATAAGGTAGGAGGGTCCAGACGGCGAAACTCAAGCATCGCAACCATCACCCTCGGCTCAGGTATGCTCTCCCTACCCCTAGTGGCCTCAGCCTATTTCCGGATGGAGCCGACCATCTCATGCAACAGATCTCCCTCAGCAACAAGTCCTTGGGGTGCATTAGCATCCCTAACATCTTAGATTGGAACGTCCCTTCGGCCAGAACCACGGCCACAGTCTCGTCCTCCCCGCGTGGACATAACTCTATACGAAAGCAACATAACAGGATAAGAATCCATACAACATGTTATTGCTAACGTAAAAGACAGATAAGCATGCTAACACATAGCCACGTAAATCATGTCATCACATCTCACATACCGAGGAGAACCAACAAGAAAGACTCATCCATCTAGATAACTTACTCAGATGCCTTGCTAGAAATCATGTCTGCGAGGCGCGTCTCTAACATGGCACCCAAGCATGTTAATCCAAACGCCCGAAGGAAAGATTAATCAATCCTAAGGTCCAACCTCCATACCCACGTATACGTCATAAGCTATCATGCTATGTTAGGAAAACGCTATAACACATGCAATCAAGCACACATACATCATCACAATGTGATGTACCCACTTTTCCATGGCTCATAGGTATTCGAACCCAGAGCTCTGATACCAAGTTATCACGCCCCAAACATCTGGGTCACGCGAAAGCCCACCAAAACACCCATTTAAGAAAATAGGTTTCACATTTGAATATTAAAATGTACAACATTTGGATAAAAACATCCCCATAGTTTAACACTCATAAACTGAAAACATGCATCTCATACATGAATAAACATATCACCTAAAGGCATACAAAACCAGCCTCAACAGGCGTCACATTTGTAAGTACATGTCTCAAAAAGTGAAAACTACAGCAAGTCTTCCATCACCTCTGCAACTAGGTCAACTCCTTATGCTCACCTGAAAAGGTTTTACAACAAAAATCCCACACCGTGAGCCGAAGCCCAATAGAAAAATAGACTGTAAATAGTAATACAGGTCATGCAATCATATGGTGGGAGTGAACTCGACCACAATAGCAAAAAATAAGTTTTCTTCTAAAAAACCATCAGTTTTTCACCCTTAAAACTATGCATATCATCCTAACCGATATCATGCCATAGTTAAGGGAAAGCAGTAATGAAATAGTATTCTCCACTCGGACACACAACCGAGGAGACAAGATAGAATGAGATCCTATGTACTGACTCTGTCAACTCAAGACAAAGGCAACAACTATAGACTCCTGCCCATTACCTTAGGCCTGAACCAGTTAAGGCCTGCTAGGTAATGACAAGTTCTATACGATGTCACAACAACATACCCACTCAAGGGATAACCTACTTCTTTACAGATTTCTATGACCGATGGAAGAAGTTAACCAAATCACGACTCGCTTCTTTACGAATTGCCACGACCGATGGAGGAAGTTAACCAATACCACGTTAACGGGGATTAACCGAGGGACAGTAGCGAACCCACTATGCGCACATTTTTGGACTTTCACCAAGAAGCAATAGAAGCCCAACTCTAAACCACACACCCATTGTCACAGTACATCTATGGATAACATTATGAAATCCAACACGCTAACAGATATACAACACATGTATATAAAAGGGATCCCATCCATAAACCATGGAGATCAAACAACAAATGTAAAAACATATTTTCACCCAAAATGTTTTAGAAGGTGAGTCTCAGCCCCAAAAACTAGCTCCAGACCTTCACAAACACGTTTGAAAAGTTTTCCAAAAATGTCATTTTCAAACATCCCTTTTTTAAAACCATAGAATCTCACAAAAACCTCGGATAATCATCCCACGAGGAAAGCTTGAACCAAAATGTATCTTTTTCCAAAATAACCCAGGTTCAGTCGACTGGACTCACCCTCCAGTCGACTAAAAAACACACTAGAAATGAGAACCCAAAAGAGAAGCCATTTCAGTCGACTGACCTCCCAGGTCCAGTCGACTGAACTAGCCCAGATCATGTTTTAAGCTACGGTTTTGGTTTCCAAAACTCAAATCAAGCCTCAAAAACACCCGTTTTGATACCTAGAAGCATACCCGAGCTCAAGGCTATCATAAAACCATGAAAGGAACATCCCTCTTTCGATTTCATCCAATCTAACGCCGAAAATTGGTTTTAACCCAAAATCAGATTTGAAACATAAATTATTTTTCATGCATTTTTAAACGATAGAAACATGTAGGATTACATGTAGTACCCTCTAACAGTTATACAGTCTAGGATCCTACCTTGGTGAGTTCAAAACTCAACGTCTCGATCTACGTACAAAACTGAGCTTTGCCGGAATGAAGTTTTGACTGGATGGATGCATAGACCACGATGCCGATACTAAGGATTAGCAGTTGGTTTATCAAAAACCAAGCCTCGAGCCCCCGAGAAGTTAGAGAGAAGGCAGAGCGTTTGGTGACATTAAAGCTAGAGAGAGGGGAGGAAATATTTTGATGAAAATATCTCACACAAGATATTTATAGTCAAAATATCTCAAAAATATCTTTTTTTTTTTGAAAATTTTGAAATTCACATAGCAACTCCCTACAACCCCGAGAACCAACCCCGTATGCTTTGATAAACATAATCATGCACCAAAATGAGTAAATCGCATATCTTGGAAATATATATGCAAAACACATCATAAATACATAAGTCTCAAAAAGAGACGGGTTCGGGTCTTATAGGCCATACCCGAATTCACAGTTGAGGCAGTCTCAGAGTTCCATACCGGATCAGTCATAGGGAAGAGGGCTTCCTACTTGTTTTGGATGTGGTCAGACGAGGAATATTCGGAGGAACTGTCCCCAGAGAGGGAGTGCGCCGAGTACAGTGGGCACATCAGAGAGTTTGTATGTGCAAGAGCGACAACAGTATCCTGCGGTTCAGACTTCCCGAATGGTAGGTGGGAGTATGTAACACCCCGATCTAGGCCCCAGTAGTAACCACCTAGATTATAACAACCTGACTCAAATCCTAGTATTAGCGACGGATAGATAATGAGAACCTAGGTCGCAACATAAACAAGGGAAACCCTAGCTTAACCGAAACCCTAATTTGGCTCGGAAACCCTAAAAAGACCAAATACTCAGAAGTAAAGCCCTAACACTTAGAAAGGTCTCGAAACAACTTAAATTAAGTAAATAACATAAAATATTAAATTAAAAATCAAAAATTCCCATAACTAAGGTAAAATGACTATTTTACCCCCAGTACAGCAAAAAGTTTCAAAAATCTAAAATTTGACACGCGGACACCCAAAATTAGATATTTATATACAATTAATTAATAAAATATAAAATAACTACAAAAGTGACCAAAATTCCCTTGCTTGGTCGGCCACCTAGGAGTATGTGCCCCAAAAAGTCACTTTTTGCATTTTAAAACTTAAAAATGCGAAAAAGATGTATAAGTTAAGTATTATTTTGACCCAATACTTTTTATAAAAGTAATATATATAATAATATAATAATATAGCTCAACAAAAGCAAAAACAAAATTATTTAAAGTCTCTACACAATAAATAAGTCAAAAAGCCAATTCTAGTCAAACTAGCTTAATTTAGCTTAAAAGCCTATACTTATTTAACTAATAGCTATCAAAACTATGATAAATCATAGAAATACTAAATAAATTATAAATACATTAATATAATAGGTTTTAGTAGGTTTAGGTACATTAAATTAATATTCTATGTATTTATATACACAAAAATGCACTAAAATACAATTTAAAACCCTAATTAATTACCAAAACTGCTTTTTAATCTCACAAACACTGCATGGCCAAAATTTACCTGCCCCAAATCTGATTTTTCATATCTCAAACAATTCCCACCTCCCATGCAACTAATGAAGATCCAAGAAAATTCAAATTTTAAATTAAAGCAACAATTACACTCCATTACAATTTTTCCTATAAAAACAAGGTCTTAGCCCCACCCATTCTCTACATGTTTGTGCTGAGAGGTGAGAGAGAGAGAGAGAGAGAGAGAGAGAGAGAGACGTCCAAAAAATTCTTTAAGTGTTTACAAAGAAGAAGAGAAGAAGGAAGAAGGAAGGAAGGAGGAGTTAGGAGGAAGTAAGCAGAAGCATTGAAGCTAAGTCCACTTCTTCTTCAATCATTGTAGCATCAAAAGAGATAAGTAACTCCCTTAAACCATCTGATATTCTCCCCCAAAATACCCCTCAATCCATCTCTATAACAAACCCTAACAAAATAAAGCAAAGAATGAGTCAAAAAGGGTCGTAGCAGTGATTTAGGAACTATTTATGTATGAGTAAGATTTGTATGTACTTGGATGTGTGTATCTTTGAGTTTTATGGCCTAGACATGTTTTTGATTTTTGGTTTATGTGAGTTTACAACATGCATGCAAAGAAAACATGTCAAAAATGTACACAACATAAGCTAAGCAACCAAAACTCTAAGTAGACTGATTTTCTGGACTTACTCACTTTCTGTCACCTACTTTAAATAATCATAACTAAATTTAGAAAAATGGTCTTAAAGTTATTTTTATGTCCAATTCTATATTTTTGAGTTATCTTTTCTTCAGAATTGGTTTGAAGTGATTTTGTTGGGTAGAACTCCAGATATCTCATTTTTTCCAAAGAGTGTCAGATCTTGACCACTCTAAGTTCCAGACCTAAAAATCCTAAGTTAGAGTGAGCACTAAGCTTAGGTCAAAACATGAAACTTCTATAGAACATATTTATCCTTCTTTCCACCAAAAATGAGCCAAAAATATGAAATCTTGATAGGTCAAAATACTTCCCAAAGTCTCTGTTAAGGTACAATGGCTGACAGACCTCTCTATCACACCTTTTTGTGAGCTTTAAAACCTAATTTTTTTGACGCCAAATACAAAAGTGGTAAACATAAATTTTGTATCTAACATATTAAAATAGTTATTGAGAAAAAATCAGCCCAAAATTCCCTCGGATGATACCCCAAAGATTTTAAACATTCTCTATAAAAAACACACTCTGCAGACCCTTTTTTGGCTAACTGAACCCATTTTACTAATTGGCCAAAATCTCAAACTTTTTCAAAATAATGTGCCCTAACTTAAAACATGAACTTTGTATGGGACACCTTGAACTAGAACACCACCAAAAATCAGAGCCATAGCCCTTGAATTGATACCCCAAAACCATGGCCAACATAAGCTCAATTCCTATGTATTTCTCTATAAATTGCTGAACCATTTTTAATTAAATAAACTAAATAACCTTTTTACTTTAGGAATTGCCTTGGTGATAAATATGAAAGTTATAGGAAATCGTTTATCTAATTGTTGTTAAAATTTCAGAAATTAAATCAATGTATAAGTACCTCAAAACGCTGTCGCAACTTTAAAATTAGCAATTAAAACTTATACCTAAAATTTGCTAAGTGTTTGGATGGTGTTACTTATGAGACTTGAGTGTGTAAACCTTATATGAATTTTGTAAGCAACTAGTATATGAAAATGATGCTTTTGATGAAATAAACTCATGCCGATGATTCGATTCTATGTCGCTTAAATTGCGATTATGCTTCATATGCTTGTACTTGATGCCTTAGCAAGTTGTACCATGTGCCATTTCATATTTATATGCTATGCTATAATTATTTTCACATGAGAAGCATATTGCACATCATGAGCATTCCTACACTTGCATCTTGTGTTATCAGAGTCTCTTTTGTACCTATCATTGTGGGTTACATCCTGTACACTCGTTTTGATTATTTTAAACCTCGGTCATACTTGGTGGGTATATGTCCCCTTGGTTCCCGTTGCTCCTTGAGTTATGGTTAAATTATAGAAGTGGTGTTAACACGGGAAAATTGGGTAATTTTGGAGAAGAGCCTAATTCGACAGACCTAACCCCACTGTGGTGGTAACTTCAGAGAAGAGCCCAATTATGGCGGACCTAAAGCCCATTGCCACGATGTTTTGAAGGGTAATTCGGAGAAGAGCCTAGTTCGGCGGACCTAACCCCATTGCGGTGGTAACTTCGGAGAAGAGCCCAATTATGGTGGGTCCTAAATCCCTCATCTTAATGCTCTAAATAACATGAAGTGTCTTTTGAAATCCCTGTTATTAATTAGACTTTGGATTGACGCTTAACGAGTATCGTAGTACTTAATGTGGGACCGCTAGCCTATATAAGGGAGGCTGCTAAACTGGGAGGCCCGCCCCCACACTATTGCCATTGAGTAAAACGGTTGAGGCATGTAGCCAAGGCGAGCGTTTACCTTTCGCAGCGAGGCTAGGATAGATTAAGCGAGCAATGCCATCAAGTCTACTTTGTAATTCCTGGCGTGAAATTCACGATATTATTTTGGAAGTATGTTGGGTTGGGCAACTGAATTGCATTCATCTGCATCATGCACTCGCACAATTGTTCTTACATATGCTTTTTCTGTTGAAAACGTTAAATTATCTATCTATTTGGCCTTAAATTTTATTGGGTATTATACGATATGTATTGTAGGATATTTTGTTGTGAGTTTGTTAGACGGTTTAGAAAATTTTCTTCTGAGCTCCGGCTCATGGCATTCGTGCCACATGTAAAAATGAAGAATTATTTGAAGAAGGCGGGTTCGTTGAAGGAGAATATTTTTGGAAGAGGGAGAGTGGCAAGAGCTAGCAGACCCCAACAGTGTTGCCTGAATATGTAGGATATTTGCTTTTGATCTTTTTGTTTAGCTTTCCACGAACATAATGTAACTTTTGTTAAGTTTTCTAGATGATTGTAATTATTAAGTATTCGAACAAAATCTGAACCGTTAATGATGTAGTAACTATCTCATGTATCTATAAATTTTTGGATAGAATATGTCCTTTATTTATAGTTACATATATCCTGATATGCCCGAGAAAATGGGGTGTCACGGAGTACATCAGTTCAGTCGGTACGACAGCCGACAGCACCGGGTTATGGTGGACAGGGCAGAGCGACATTGCCCCGAGCATATGCCCTTATAGCTCCTGGTTCTGCTAAGGCACCGGTTGTGCCGGAGGATGCAGATATGCCTTCAGTGAGCAGAGGTACTTTCTGAGTATGCTGACCTTGGGCCAGTTTCTTTGTTGCATCTATTTGGGAGTTGGTGATAGATTTCGTGGGTGGTGTGTTGTGTTGAGACAGTGGCTGGTGATGATGTGAGGTTGGGGTGAGTTGTAAATTTTGTGTCTTTGGATAGTTAGCCATTGTTTAGGATGCCTGACCTTGTTTGACTATATCCTAGGAATGGTTTGGCTGACCATCTCGTGTACTTATGTCGATTGCGATCGACGGGGTTGTTTCTTTTAACCTTGAGTCGAATTTTGGGGACGAAATTTCTTTAAGGAGGGTAGAGTTGTGAGACCCTGACCCGTTTTTTTTGGCATTTTTCAACGCGTGTTTCCCGTTTACGATTTTGCACGTTTTTATGCTTTTGATGCGTGATCGGGGTTAGATATGCATGCAGGCAGGTTTTCGGGGACAGGGGACATTGCGGTGCGAATTTTGAAAAATTTTAAAAAAAGATATTTTGTAGGCTTATAAATATCTGGAGTTAATTATTTTTAAAAGATATTCTCAAAACTTCTCTAGTAAGTTTTTTTTCTCTCTGCCTTCTCTAAGTTCTCGGGAGCTCGGGGCTCGATTTTCAATGATCTAATAGCAGATCCTTGCTATTGGCATGGTAGGCTACACGTTCATTCGGACAGAATTCCATTCTAACGAGACTTAATTTTTCACGTAGTTCGAGGCATTGAGTTTTTAACTCACCGAGGTAGGATCCTAGACTCTCATATCTTATAAGGGTGCTACGTGTAGTCGTGTGCATTTTTACCAGTTAGATTGCTGTAGATCTGATCTTATGTTCAAGTTGGGTTTTGGGTTTAAAACCCATTTTTTGGCAATTTCGGTGGATAAAATCGGGTGTCATGTGTTTTTTTCATGGTTTTGGTGTTAGGCCTGGACGTGTGGATGTTCGAGGGTGTCGGATGGGTGTTTGGAGGGGTTAATTCGGGGTTTAGAGGTTGAAACCCATAGCTCAAAACCAGTTTTTGCTTGAGTTCAGTCAACTGGACCTTTGGGGTTAGTCGAACGGATCTTGGTTCTTGGGTTCAGTCGGCTGGACCATGACGATCAGTCGACTGGACAATGTGCTTGGGCATTTTTAGGCCTTTCCAGTGTATTGTTCTGTCGACTGGGGGTTGGAGTCTGGTTGACTGGACCTGGGCAATTTTGTGTTGGCGGTTTGGTAGTTGGTTCTTAGTTTTCGATTGGGTTTCAATGGTATTCAATTGATTAGTTATGGGGTTAATCAATTAAAATACTGTTGGTTTCTTTTTGGGGTTCAGTTGGTTATGTGGTGGCTTTGGGAGTCGTGTCGTGGCTTCGGGTGTTGGTTTAGATGCCGTCATAGAGGCTGACGTGCATGGTTTGATAGGGGTGTGGTGCATGGTTAGGTGCGCGGTGTTTGTTCTTCATTGAACGTGGGGTGTGTTTAGGCCCGTGGCACCTTTAGGAAAAACGTGGTGTTTTGTGACCTCGCGGTTTGAGGGGTTTAGCGTTGGCCTTAGGGTTAGGCTGGGTTCTGTGAGTTGTTGGTTGTCCCTGTGAGTGGATGTCAGTTTGCTTTGACGGGTGGCGTCATGATGTATTGCTTTACATGGTTATATGCATTTATAATTGTTTATTTATGTACTGATTATATAAGTGGATTACATTGCTTTGGTATCGTTATGTGTACCGTGGTAGCATGCTTTAAACTCATAAGTTTTATAGGCATGGTTATGTGGAATATGAGGAATGGATGCATGTCATGCAAGTTGCATGAGTTGTAAGTGTTGTGTGAGTGGCGTGTGTAGCATGTGACGTGGTTTGTGTAACGTAGTGATAGTACGTGGCCTTATGCATTTAAACCCTAGTTTAGTATGAATGTTTCGATGTGATCTTATCTCATAGTATACGATTTTATCCAGTGGTTTAGGCATGTGTACGAATGCCTGTTGGTACGTAGATTTGTATCTGTTTGCATATGTGGGGCGGATTTTGGTCCCTCGATGAAAATCCGTAAAGATATGCACATGGGGACGGATAATGGTCCTACGGTGAAGGTCCGTGAAGATATTCGTTAACCCTGGTCAACAAGGCCGTAATTAGGGCGGGTAATGGTCCTACGGTGAAAGTCCGTGAAGATGTGTGGGTTGCACGGGTTGTGTGCGTTGCATAGATGTGGGCTGTGGTCTTTTGGTGGAAGTCCGAGAAGATACATAGATTGCATGAACTGCATTGTGGGACGGATAGACCAATTTTTAAATTATTTTTAAGAGTCGTGTGAATCGCGATCTAAAAATCATTTTTAACTATTTTTAAGACTCCTGTGAGTGAGTCAAAAGATAGTTTGTATCCTCACTTTCCCGTTTGCATGTGAAAACTCATTTTTAAGGCTTAAAAGAGAGTCTAAAACTGCACCTCATTTTCTTAGCATGTTTAGCTTATACTGCATGCTTATCTAGTTTCTACTGAGTTTTGGCTCACGGTTTAGGATTTGATTTTCTTCAGGTACCGGTCACGTAGGTTGATTTGGAGGTACCGGAGAGGTGAAAGAGCAGTAGTCCTTTTTTTTTTGTTCTTTCTATTACATGTATGTTGTAACATGTTTTCCCGGTGTTGGAACCGTGTAATGTATGCCATTTGGCGATTATATGCAATGCTTGTATGGTTTAATTTGAGAGTGTATTTTCGGGTTAGATCTTATGTTTGGTTGTTTGCGGGTGTTTCACGTGATCCGGAGTTTGGGGCATGACAGTGAATGCAAAATTGGATTTTTAGAAATATTTATTGCACTTGTATTATCACATTTAATTGGCACAACATCATATTTTAATTTAAAACCATTGAGTTATTGTTTCATGTATAAAATTTGTGCATAACAACTACCTGCTGCCACATATTCGGCTTCAGCAGTAGATAAGACTAGAGAGTTTTGTTTATTTGAAAACCAAGAAACAAGTGATTTTTCTAAGAAATGGCATGTGCCACTAGTGATTTTGCGGTCAATTGTTCAACCAGCAAAGTCCGCATCAGAACAACTAATCATTTCAAAAGAAGTTTATTTGAACTACCATAAGCCTATATCTATTGTGCCAACTAAATATCTTAATATTCTTTATACAACAATTAGGTGTGATTCTTTAGGATATGCTTGATAACGTGCACACATACATACACTAAACATTATGTCAGGCCTACTTGCAGTTAAATAAAGTAAATTACCAATCATACCTCGGTAGAGCTTAGTGTCTATTGATTTTCTTTACTCGTCTTTGTCAAGTTTAGTTGAGGAACTCATTTCAGTTCCCAAAACTTTTCCTTCTTCCGTGTTAAAGCGCTTGAGCAATTCACGTACATACTTTGATTGGTTGATGACGGTTCCATTCTTTGCTTGCTTAATTTGGAGTCCAACGAAGAACATGAGTTCTCCGATCGTGCTCATCTCAAACTCATTTTGTATGCATATAGAAAATTCCTTATACAAGTTCTCATTAGTAGCACCAAATATGATATCATCTACGTATATTTGTACAATAAGCACGTCTTCATTATTCGTTTTGATAAATAAAGTTGTCAATTTTTCCTCTTGTAAATCCATTTTCTAACAAGAAATTACTTAGTCTTTCGTACCAAGCTCGATAAGCTTGTTTTAAACCATACAATGCTTTTGTTTGTTTAAATATATGATTTGGATAGTGATAATCTTCAAAACCATGTGGTTGTTCAACATACACTTCCTCATTTATGAACCCATTTAAGAAAGCACTTTTTACATCCATTTGAAAAAGTTTAATGTTTTTATAGGATGCATATGCTAATAATATGCGAATGGCTTCCATCCTAACTATAGGTGCCTAGGTTTCTTCAAAGGCAATTCCTTCTTCTTGATTATATCTTTATGCAACTAGCCTAGCCTTGTTACAGACTACAATACCATTTTCATCCTTTTTATTTCTATATACCCATTTTGTTCTAATTATTGTATGATCTTTAGGCCTAGGAACTAAATTTCAAACTTTATTTCTTTTAAATTGGTTTAGTTCTTCTTGTATAGCTATTATCCAAGATTCATCTTCTAGTGCATCGTTTATATTTTTAGGTACTTCTTGTGAAAGAAAAGCAAGATGATCAAAAATATTTTTAAAAGATGATTGAGAACTTACACCTCGTGAATGTTCACCTATGATTTGATTCATGGGGTGATCTTTCACTATCTTCCATTCTTTTTATAGGTCTTTATGTTCATCTTAACTTTTAGACTCATGAATTGTAACGACCCGGTACAGACCCTATTACTAATAACCTGGTTAATAACATCCCATGAAAAGACCCTGCCCAAACCCTAAGTGTTAGTGATAGATAGTCCATGAGACCATAGAACACGGAAGGAGTTCAGAACCCCAACTCGAATCGAAAACTCTAGGAACGGCCCAAAAATCCTATAAATGTCCAAAACATAGGCAATAAAATCCTAACACCCGGAGAATCTCCTAACATTCTAAATGAAGTAAATATCATGAAATAATAAATTAAGAATCAAAATCTTCATAAATAAGGTAAAATGATTGTTTTACCCTTAGTACAACAAAAAAAGTCTTAAAAATTTAAATTTTGACATATAGATACCCTAAATCAAGGATTTAAGTACAATTATGTAATAAAAGACAAAATAACATCAAAAATATCAAAAATGGCCCGTAGTGGATGACCACCTTGGGAAATGTGCCAAAAAGTGACTTTTTGTTTATTTTTTGCTTTAAATGATGAGAAATGTATTAAATGAAGCATTATGATGATCCCATACTTGTTGAATAAGTAATATATCTAATAATATAGTGTTATTAGTTAACAAAAGAAAACAAATTATTATTGAAATTCATACACAACAAAATAAGTCAAAAAGTCATATGTTGTCAAAATAGCTTAATTTGACTTAAAAGACTACTTCTATTTAATTAATTACTATGAAAACTATGATAATACATAAAAATACTATATTTATCATAAATATATTAATATAATAGATTTGAATAGGAAAAATACACCAAAAGGATACATCAAATTAAATTTTAATATATTTTCTTGCACAATAGGGCATGCAAACCAAGAAAAATCCTTTGATTGATGGGGGATTAGATTTTGTTCCCCCAAAATGAACCCTAGCTACTTCTAGCTTCCCCAAATCTGAATTCTAGCCTCCAAAAATCAAATCAACTCAAATCAAATTCAAATCACATTTAATGAAATGAAGAAAAAAGGGACCCTTGGTATACTTTTTGTCTCCCCTTGTCTCCTAACCTTTTCCTATTTAAACTAAGCCCAAACACCTCTTCTCCCCTTCAAAATTTCATGCAAGAGAGCGAGGGACCAGACCTTTAATTTTTCTTGAAGTATTCCATGAGTTTGAGGAAGAAGAAAGGGAGGAAAAAGAAGAAACCGAGGAAGTTTTCGAAAGCTAAGTCCAAATCAATCCACCATCATCCTTTTATCTCTCAAACATGTAATTAAAACCTCTAAACTTTGTATCTAATATCCCTCAAAATATCCCCCAACACATCCCTCTAAGCCCCTTAAAAATCAAGAACCAAAATCAAACCGAAAAGGTGTCATAGTTAGAATTTAGGGGCTGCTATGTTTGTGAATATTATGAGATATTATTGTACGTTATTATCTTTGAGTTTGATGATATCTAAGTGTGCTGGAGTCTGTTTGGTCTGTAGATGGATATACATGTTATCTACAACTTTTATGTTTTGACCAAAGTTCAGATCATACTCTAAACTAGGGTTTCCAAGTCGGTGGTGTTGACTGGTCAGAAAATGACACACTTTGGTAAAATTGCAATGTCTTGAGTTCTTGTTATTAAAATGAGTTGAAACCAACTTTTGTTGAAAGATAACACAAAAAGCTAACTTTGGACATAAAATTCATGCTTAGATAAATTTTATACATTGAGTTATGGTGTTTCAAATATCGATAGGGGTTGAAGTTGTCCACCCGGTCGTTGATGCTCGGCTTTCACTTGTTGACAAGTGAGGCATCTGGTGACAAATGTAGCGATATCCTTTTTCATCCTATTCCACCAATATTGTCACTTCAAATCCTTGTACATTTTGTTGCTTCCAGGGTGTACTACAAATTTTGATTGGTTGAAGTTTTCAAGAACTTCATTTCATAAATTATCAGCATCGGGCACATAGATTCTATTTGAAAATCGTAGACTTCCATCGAGGTGAACTTTCCATGGAGTTGGTGTATCACCAGTGGTATGGAAAGATTTAAGGAAAGCTGTCCCTTGATCAGATTTTTGTGCTTTGAGAAATTTGTGAAGTAGCGAGGGTGAAACTGTGATAGCGAATATACACGTGTGAGGATCATTGTCAGAGTCTATTTGAAGTTCACTTAAGGTGTTCATCATTTTCCACTTCTCAATTGCAAGGTTGGCCACACTCGCATTGGTTTTTCTGCTGAGAGCATCGGCCACAACATTAGCCTTCCCCAGGTGGTAAGACAAAGTAAATTGATAGTCCTCAAGATACTCCATCCATCTTCGCTGCTGCATGTTTAGCTCCTTTTGAGTAAAAAGATGTTTAAGGCTTTTATGGTTTGTGAATACTTCGAATTCTTCTCCGTACAGATAATGTCTCCATTGCTTCAAAGCGAACACCACTGCTACTAGTTCAAGATCATGGGTTGGATAATTTCTTTCATGATTCTTTAGTTGTCTTGATTCGTATGTCACTACTCTATTATCTTGCATCAAAACACACCCTAAGCCTTCCTTAGAGGAATCGCAGTATACAGTGTATCCCTTATCTCTCTCTAAAATGATAAGGATCGGTGCACTTGTCAATCTCGTCTTAAGCTCTTAAAATGAGACCTCACACTCCTCATTCCATAAAAACTTCACTCCCTTCTGCGTTAGACGTGTCATAGGCTTGGCTATCTTGGAAAAGTCTTGGATGAATCTCCTATAATATCCTGCAAATCCCAGGAAACTCCTTATCTCAAACATGCTCTTAGGTTGCTTCCACTATGACACTGCTTCTACTTTTGTGGGATCTACTGCCACTCCTTTTCCTGAGATAACATGTCCCAAAAATTTTACTTCCTTTAGCCAAAACTCGCACTTGTTGGCCTTCCCGTATAATTAGTTATCTCGCAAGATTTGCAGTATGATTCTCAGATGTTGTTTGTGTTCTTCTTCTGAGGCTGAGTAGATTAAGATATCATCGACGAAGACAACAACAAAGAGGTCCAAGTATGGGGTGAAGATTTTATTCATAAAGCTCATGAAAACTGCTGGTGCATTTGTTAACCCAAAGGGCATCACCACAAACTCAAAGTGTCCATATTGAGTACGAAAGGCCATCTTAGGTATGTCTTCATCCTTGATCCACAATTGATAATAGCCTGAATGTAAATCAATCTTTCAAAAGACCTTGGACCCTTTTAACTGATCAAAAAAATTGTCAATTCTCGGAATGGGGTATCGATTCTTAATCGTTACTTGGTTCAATCGTCGGTAATCGATGTACATTCTCATCGAACCGTCTTTCTTTTTCACGAATAGTGCTGGGGCTCCCCATGGGGTAGTGCTTGGTCGGATAAAACCCTTGTCGAGCAATTCTTGTAACTGAGTTTTTAATTCCTTGAGTTCAGCTGGGGCCATACGATGAGGTGGCATGGAGATTGGGGTAGTACCCAGTTGGAGTTCAATACCGAAGTCCATGTCACGAGTAGGTCATAGCCCAGGTAATTCGGCTGGAAAAACATCAGGGAACTCACAAACTACCCTTGGGAGTTCCATCTCAGGTTGGGTTTCGGGGTTTAAAGTATGGGTTGATAACCATCCGTCTAAAGGAATAGTTTTAATTAGCTTGAATGCCCACTTTGGAAAATTACTCGTTCTATCTCCCTTAAACTGGAAATGAGTTCCATCATTAGCATAGATCATTACCTTCCTCCAGAAACAAACAATCTCTGCCCGATGTCTAATTAGCCAATCCATTCCTAAAATTATATCATAGTCGTTCATTTGCAGTATTCGTAAGTCGCATGTAATTCTTAACCCACAGATTTTTACTTCACAATCTTTGCAAATGTATTCTACTCTTACATGTCCTCCCCAAGGTGATGCTACACTCATATGGGTTTCTAGAGTTTCTTGTTTCGGGGTCAGATGTATAGCACATAACAAGCAAGAAGAAAATTTCTTAAGTCTACCCATTACCCGGTCTCGAGGGTGTCGTCGACATTGGCTCTGATACCAAGTTGTGACGTCCCGAATTTTGAAAACGTCAATATTTGTGAATTTAATTTATTTTCTTTTAGAAAGAAAAAAAATACAAATACTAATAAATAATCTTAAAGAAAAATTCATAAACTTCCAAAAGAAATACGGTTACAAATCTTACATTCTTCTAAAACGAAATAACAATTATAGCATATAAACGAAAATCTAAAGACAATTATGAAAGTGCACGAGTCTCGAGACCCTGACTCCATCTTCCTCCTGTAGTGACTGCACTTCTCCGACTTGTTCATCTTGATCATCATCCTGAATCGCACAAAGCCCAATAGAAACAACCCGTACCCCACTATTCTAACAAATATATCATCATACAACAAATACAACGTATATCTTAATTGTTAAGCAAATACAACAAGTACAACTTATATCTTAATTGTTGAGAAAATAAAGCAAGTACAACTTATATCTTAATTGTTGAGCAAATCAGGCTAGGCATAGTATGAAAAATAAATAAACTAACAACATAAGCTAAAAGCATATTATATGATCATGATAATGAAATATATATAACAAGAGATATCAAGATTTCCCGTTCTCACCGAGAGAACATACCTAGATTGTACTACACTTCCACGAGCGAGTACTTAACACCACGGTACCAATTTGTGCTCCCATGCGTTATGCCTTCCACCACCCATCCCCGTTATCTATACGCTCCCGCCCTACTATTTGTATGCGGCTAAAGACGTCAGACCGATTCTTCAATCGCGTGCGAAAGGCCAGAAAAGGTGTGGAACGACACAAGACGGCTCATGACACAATGGACCCTCCCTCGTCACCATACTCTTTAAATTTCTTTTTTCATAAACCCATGATTTGATGAAAAAAAATGCCATGACATGCTTAGTATATATAAATACACAAGACATGGAATATGATGTTAACACTTGTTACCAAAACCTACGCCTATTCAATACTTAGTCGAACATCACAAATGCTTAATTCCATCCACTTCAAACATATAAAATTTATTTTAAACATACAAATTATGGTCCTTGAGTAGTCATAAAGTCACAACCTACATGAATAGGTAATCATCTAGCTAACAAGTACATAACAGTAAATGATCGTTTAGCTACTGTAATTCATTCATATAAAATAAATTACAATGAATTAGATTCTTATATTTGGTAGCTAACTAATTAAGTATGTTCCGAACACTTTTTCAGATTTAAGTATTTTCCTAAAATGTCCAAAAAGCCCCTGTTTCATTGTTTTAAAACTTTGTGTCTATTCTGGATTTAATCCACAGTTTGGACTGAACAGTCCACTTCATTTATAAAAAAAAACTTCTAGACATAAGTACTGTTTCTAAAATTTCATTTGGTGGTAGATACATATATTAAGAGGTCCTGGAACTTAATCTTGCTAAAAAATCTATTATACATTATTTATTAGAAAAATAATAATACTGAGTGTCCAGATTTGACACTCTTTAGTAAAAACGTTGTATCTTACTCATTTTAAGTAATATTTGTGTGATTCTAGTTTTATTAGAATCCTAACACATATATCTAACTTTGGATACAAATTTCACTCAAAATGAATCTCTGTACAAAAAATGGTATTCAAACAAAGTGGCTGGTTCAGAATGACTTTTGGGACCAGATTTCAATTTGAAAATTTAAAAACTTATAGAAAAATTATACGTATCAAGGACTCATCCTAGAAGTTTCAGTAAAACTTTTAGAGGTCCTAGTCAAGTCTAGCTATATTTAATAAAATTATTTTTTTCAGCTCTTTAAAGAGAAGAAAAAAAACTACTCTACATCAAATATCTTGTCTTTTTTATTCAATATTTCGACATGCAGGATAGGATTTTAGTTTTAGAATGATATAAAAGAAAAATAAAGAAGTAAGGGATTACATTCCTATCTTAGAGTTGTTGGACGAAAAGACGAAGATGTGAGAATGTGGTTCAATCTCTTCAAGTATGGTCTCCGACACTTAGAATTTTTTTCTAAGTGTTCTTTCTTTTTTTCCTCTTGCTCTCCCCCTTGCTTACTTTATATCTTTTGAGAGAGAAAAATGAAGATGTGTTTTTGAAAGTGGTCAAGACTTGCATATATATATATATATATATATATAATAGTAGAAGAGTACATGGATCTTGTGTACCCTAAACTAATGTTTCTAGTGTACCTAGTGTATCTTGTTAATTATAAATGTATCTAATGTATAATGTCATATATTTAGTGTACCTAATGTATGTTGTTAATTATAATGTATCTAATGTATAATGTATCTTGTCAATTAAATTCCAAGTGTATAATATATATATAATGTATACATAATGTATCTTGTAAGTGTATAATGTATATATAATATTTACATTATAATGTATAATGTATCTAATGTATAATATAATCCTAATGTATAATGTATAATGTATATAAATTTTAATTCTATTGTATAATGTATCTATACATTAGATAATGTATCTTGTTATATATGTATATATATATATATATATATACGTTTTACTTTTAGATGATTATTATAAAAAATTGATTAGTGTACACTAAAAGTTGAAAAAAATCAGGTTATTACATGCACGGTCGTGACTATGGGTTTAACAAAACATACAACCATGACATAAGAAGGTCGCGGCTGTCATGTTCCAAAACCTCATAAAGTTTTTGAAGTGTTCAGTGTGCTCGTGAGCATCGAAAATAAATTTAAATATATGAAACAGATGGTTATGAATATACTCCTAATAATGAAAAACTTGGAGGAAATAAATATTTCCATTGAAATAAATGATAAACAAACAATAAAATAATAGAAACCTTATCAACGACACCCTTGGGGGAAGAAGATTAAGGTTTAAAAAGAGTCGTGGGATCCTAAAGTTACCTCATGTGAATATCCGCCTTGAATGGCCCCTCGGTGGTGAGAATACGATACCTCCAATGTGATGCCCCATCTTTCAGGCACATCAGGACATACATAATTATAATTAAGGAAAATATTCTAGCCATTCATTCATAGTTACATATAATAAGTACTACATCTTTAAGAGTTCAGAACTGTTCAAAATACAATAGCGATTATAGTTTCAAAACAAAAATTACAATGCGCCCGTGGAAACTAAACAAAAAGAACATAAAGGGTGAACTTTAAATTCTACAACTTGCATTGTTGGTGTTGGCTAGCTCCTGCCACTCACCTTGTTCTTAAAAACCTCATTCTTCTTCGGGTGCGACTTCCTCAAAAAGTTCTTCCTCCTCACCTGTGGCACGAATGCAATGAGCCAACGCCCAGAATCAAACATCCTAAACCTTCTAACCAAACTCATAAAAAAATATTCTACAATGCCTATCATATAACACCAAATACAATTTAAGGTCAAAGAGACAGACAAATTTGACAATTACGGCAAGACGGGCATAAATAAGAACAAGTATACAGGTGCATGATACAAATAAATGCGATGCAAGTGCCCAACCCGACATATATCCAGGATAATGACAAGAATTCCACGACGGGAATTTCATAGTAGACTTTATGGGAATTTGTTCACCAAACCTATCGTCACCTCATTGCGAATAGTAAATTCTCATCTTGACTTCATGCCTCAGCAGTTTTACTTAATGGAAATAGCGTGGGGGTAGGCTAATAACATCCTTATCCTCCAGCCAACCAAAATGCGCAAAAATCCCACCTTAAGGACCAAGATGCTCATTTGGTCTGAACCCAAAGTCTAAATTACCAAAATCAAAAGGCTAGTGACGAACCCATGGTGCCTAACCCCTTTCATAATAAACAATCTCCTAAATCATTTTTCAAAATTGGTAACCAGAGACGTCCTAGGTTCAGAACCACAGAATGAATGATTTTCACATAACCCAACCCACAATGACATGTACAAAGGGACTATAATATGCCAAGATGCAAGTATGCTAATGCTCATGATGTACAATATGCATCTCATGTACAATGAGGTATAGCATGTCATCTAAGCATGGTATAGCATAAGGTACAATTCATTAAAGCACGAAGTATAAGTATATAAAGTACAAACTATCATTCATAAGACATGGATTTAACTTAGTAGCATCGATTCTATTCATCAATTAATTATTTTCATACACTAACCATCCAACATAACTTAATTAAGGCCAATAATTGAAGTCCCATAACATAACATGCCACTATACACTAAATAAAAATTATGGTAAATGTTCAAGTATTGAATTAAAAATCAAAACAGTGTTTTGGGATACATAGACATAGAGTTAAGTTTTGATTTTTTAATACCATTTAGATAAAAATATTTCCTACAACTTTTGTGTTTAACACCAAGGTTTGATCGTAGGGTAAATAAGTCATTTATTTCATTTAAGAGAAAATAATTCAGCATTTTACAAAGAAAAGTACAAAATTTGGGCCTCAGTTGGTCTCGGCTTTGGGGCATCAAATCAAGGGCTATGGGTCTGATAATCAATGTGTTCCCGACACGGTTCATGTTTATTGCTAAGGCTAGTTGTTTGGAGTAAGTTAATGATTTTGCCCATTTTATAAAATGGGTTCAGTTAGCTATAAAAGGTTCAGCAGAACCTGGTTTCAACAGAGAATACATAAACCTTTTGGGGGACCATCCAAGGCTATCTAGGCCTAGTTTTTGGTCAATAAATAGTTTGGCATGTTATCTACATATTTCATGAAAACCACTTTTAGATTTGGTTACTAAAAACATAGGTTTCTGGTTATGCAAAAATATGTGACACAAAGCTCTATCAGTTATAGATTTACAACAATGGTTTTGGTGGACAGAAAGATAAACGTGTTTTCTATAAGTTTCATATTTTGACCGAAGCACGGTTCTTATTCTAACCTAGGATTGTTATGTCTACAAATCAGGGTAGTTAGAATCTGACACTTTTTAGCAAAAATGGTATATCTTGAGTTTTATCCAATAAATCACTTGAAACCAATTTTCTATGAAAGATAACTTTTAAATATAGGTCTAAACATAAAAATCACACTTAAATCATTTTTCTACAATTAGTTATGATAAATTAAAGTTCGGGGCATAATGTCAAAATATCTAGAAAATCATGCCTTTTAGGATTTTGATGTCTTAGCTCATGGTATGTTAAGATTTAGTTTCTTTTCTTTGCATACATGTACTTTATACATATATATCAATGTTACAGAACATATACAAGTTATTAAACTCAGAGCATGTACAAGTTATTAAACTCAAAAATAGCCACATGCAACCATATCCAACAATCAACTAAACATAAACAACCCTATTTGGCTCTACAATGCATTTTTGATAAATTTTTAGATTCCTATTCTTAGATGTGTTTATAGAGATGGGTTGAGGAATATTTTCTAAGAGAATGGCAGAGGGTATTTACGAGTTTACTTACTTGTTTTGAAGACCTAAAATGGTGGATGGTTAGTACTTAGCTTTAGTGTAGCTTCCTTGGATCCTTCTTCCTCTTTTTCTCCTTATTTCTTCTTCTTTCTCCTTATTTCTTCTTCTTTCTCTCCCTCCCATTGAAGAACACTTAGAACACTCAAAGTCTGGTTACTCACCCTCTCTTGGTCGAAAATACATATAGGAGAATGGGCTGTTTGGTTGTATTTTATAGAGAAATTTGATAGTGGGAGTAATTATGATTATAAACCAAATTTTTGATTTTTCTAATGTCTTATTGGTTGCATGGGGTGATTATGCTCTTTTTAAGAAATTTGGTTTTAGATCTTGTTAGGTGGGAGTTCGGCTATGACAGGTTTTGGGTAGAAAAATACTAATTTTGCATTAATTTAGGGTTTAAATTATGTTTTGGTACAATTTTGTGTAAGAAAATGCCTAAAATATTAATTTTGTGTATCTTTTTTATGTATTTACCTACTAATACCTATTATTTTAGTATGTTTATGATTAATTTAGTATTATCATGAATTATCATAATTTTTATAATAATTGATTAAATACGTGTAAGCTTTTAAGTCAAATTAGGCTAGTTTGACAAGAATTGACTTTTTGATTTATTTATTGTATATGAACTTTAAATAATAATATGTTTATTTTTGTTGACCTATATTATTATATTATTATGTGTATTACTTGTTTAAAAAGTCTTGGGGCATAATAATGGTTAATTTGTACAACTTTTTTCTTATTTGTGAGCTAAAAAGGAAAAAAGGAACTTTTATGCACAAATCCCAAGGTGGCCTGCCTTTTAAGGTATTTTGTCATTTTTGTTGCTATTTTATCTTTTTTTACTTAATTGTATCTAAATATCTGATTTAGGGTGTTCATGTGTCAAAATTTAGATTTTAAAGACTTTTTGTTGTACTATGGACGAAATGGTCATTTCACCCTAATTATGAGAATTTTTTATTTTTAACCTTATATTTCGTGCTATTTACTTAATTTAGAATGTCACGAGATTTTGAGTATTAGGACTTCTCTTCTGAATATTTGGTCTTTTTTGGGTTTCTGGGTCAAATTAGAGTATCGATTCAATTAGGGATTTTGATTCTTTTAGTGACCTAAGATCTCATTGTCTAATCGTCGCTAATATTAGGGTTTGAGCCGGGTCGTTACAATCTACCTCCTGAAATAAATTTTATCCTTAAAATTTTATATCGTACCTCAATTTGCAAACAGTAGAGGATGACTTGTTCTCATAGCCTCTTTTCGCTCCCAGGTTGATTCTTCAATCCCGTTGTGCCTTCAAAGAACGTAAACGAGCAGGATGGTCTTTCCTCTAAGAATCTTATCACGTTAGTCGATTATCCTTACCGGTTGTTCTTCAAATGTGATATTCTTATCAATATAGAGTGCCTTCTAATCCAGAATATAGGTAGAATTAGGTTTGTAATTCCTCAGCATCGATGCATGAAAAATGTTATGAACACTGGCGAGTTACGATGGTTGAGCTAAACGATATGCCACTTCCCCAACCTTGTCCAGAATTTTGAACGGCCCAATGTATCTTGGGGCTAGCTTCTCTTTCTAGCCGAAACGTATCACCCTCATCATGGTTGAATCTTTAGAAATACATGATCTCCTACTTCAAATTATAACGGTCTTCGTCGCTAATCGACGCAGCTCTTTTATTTTCTCTGAGCAGTGGCTATTCATTACTGAATGAGTCGGATCTTCTCGTTAGTCTCTTGTACAAGGTCAGGTTCAAGAAGTGCATATTCTCCCACTTTAGTCCAACAAATCGACGAACGACACTATCTTTCGTAGAGGGCTTCATATGGCGGCATGCCAATGCTAGATTGATAGCTATTGTTGTAAGCAAACTCGACTAAAGGTAAGTGTCTTTCCCAATGTCCTTTGAAGTCCATGATGTAGGCTCGAAGCATATCTTCTAGCATTTTAATTGTGTGTTCAGATTGTCCATCAGTTTGTAGGTGAAAAGCAGTGCTAAAACAAAGCTCCATTCCTAAAGCATCTTGCGAACTTTGCCAAAATCATGAGGTAAAACGTGGATCTCGATCTAACACGATGGACAACAGAATTTCATGAAGATGTGTGATTTTACGACTGTACTTATGACTAAGGGTTTCCAGCTTTTTGAAAGTTCAAACTGGTAGAAAATGTGCTAATTTGGTGAAATAATCCACGATTACCCAAATAGAGTCATGTCCTGCTAGTGACCTTGGTAGTCCAGAGACAGTCTTTGGTGACGTGGTCCCACTTCCACTGAGGTATCTCCAGGGGTTGAAGGGTCCCTCTTGATCTTTGGTGCTCGGCCTTCACTTACTGACAGGTAAAGCATTTGGCTACGAAGCTTGCTACATTCTTCTTCATTCCATCCCACCAATAGTGCATCTTCAGATCTTGATACATTTTTATTCCTTCGGGGTGGACAGCAAAAAGTGACAATGATGCTCTTTTAAGATGTCTCTCCTTAGATCCTCGACATTCGGTATGAAAAGTCGTCCTAGGTATATCACTGCCCGTGCTTGTTGACTACCCAACCTGGTTTTGATTCCTCCACGATCAGATGCTTTCAAATGAATTCGAACTCCTGGTCATAGTTTCGTGCTTCCATGATTTGGTGACGAAGATTTGTTGTTGCTATAGTTAAACAAAAATAGTTTCCATCCTCTAATTCCAATGGATTGAGTTGAAACTTGTTGAGCATCATTACCACGTCCCATTCTCTTGATGCCACACAAGTCATCATGGTTCTCGTCTTCCGACTAAAGGTGTCGACTACCACATAAGCCTTGCCTAGGTGATAGGCCAATGTAAACTGGTAGTCTTCTAGATACTCCATCCAGCGGCATTGTCTCATAGTGAGGTCCTTTTGGGTGAATAGATATTTCAGACTTTTATGATCGGTAAAAAGCTCAAACTGTTCTCCGTATAGATAATGCCTCCATAACTTCAATGCGAACACCACCGTTGTATGCTCCAGGTCGTGGGTAGGATAATTCTGCTCATGAGGTTTCAATTGCCTTGACCCGTAGGCTACCACCCTACTGTTCTGCATCAGTATACATCCTAGACCATCTTTTGATGCATCACAATACACCGTGTACGCAACTTCTCATTTGGGTATAATCAGGATTGGGGCACTGGTCAACCTTTTCTTAAGCTCTTGGAAGGTCGTCTCACATTTATCACTCCACTCAAACTTCACCCCTTTCTGTATTAATCTCGTCATTGGACGTGCCAATTTTGAGAAATCTTAGATAAATCTTCATTAATATCCTACTAGTCTAAGAAGACTACAAACTTTAAAGATATTTTAAGGTGGCTTCCACTCCAGAACAGCTTTTACCTTAGCAGGATCCACAACTATCCCCTCCTTAGACACCATATGTCTTAGAAATTTCACTTCGTGTAACCAAAATTCACACTTGCTTGCCTTAGCATAGAGTTGTGAATCTCTTAGCTTCTGCAAGACAATCCTTAAATACTGCACGTATTCTTCCTTAGTTCTAGAATACACAAGGATGTCGTCTATAAAAATCACTACAAACTGGTCGAGGTAAGGTTGAAAAAGTTTATTCATCAAACTCATGGAACCTCCTAGGGCATTGGTTAAACCAAAGGGCATGACTATGAATTCATAATGTCCATATAGTATTCTAAAGGCTGTCTTTGGTGTATCCTCGTCCTTAACTTGAAGCTAATGATGTCCTGAGTAAAGGTCAATCTTTGAGAAGCAAGCTGATCCTCACAGCTGGTCGAAGATATCGTCTATACGGGGCAAGGGGTGTCAATTATTGATCGTTACTTTGTTTAATAGGAGATAGCTGATACAAAGATGCAAGGTTCCATCCTTTTTCTTGGCAAACAATGCTGGTGCTCCCCATGGTGATGTACTCGGGCAAATAAAACCTTTGCTGAGCAATTCCTAAAGTTGATCCTTTAACTTCTTTAGTTCGGTAGGAGCCATCCGATGTGCTGCGATCAAAATTGATGTGATTCTAGGTTGGAGCTCTATTGAGAAATCAATCTCATGATGCGGGGGTAATCTAGGTAGTTCTTCTGGGAGTACATCTTCATACTTGCACACGACTTGTGGTAACTCGAGGTTTGATGAGACGTTTATACTAGTAAGCAGACATGTTAATTTTCCTACGAAGTTACTCGATTTTCAATTCTTTGCACTACTCGGGGTTATGATCTCGCATCGTTCTCTTTGAATTTGTACAGTAGTTCCATCCTTCGCTTGTGCCCATATCTTCTTCTATCGACAATCAATGATACTACGGTGCCTATAAAGGCAATCCATTCAGAGGAACACGTCGTAGCCATTAAAATCTATGACTCGTAGGTCGCATGTCATAAGGGTGTTGGTTATTCGCAACGTGTATGCTTTACAGATAAAATCTACTCAGGTTTAACTTCCAAAGGGTGTGATGACACTTAGGGTCTGATCTAATGCCTCGGGTTTCAAGAGCAAGGACTTCATATATGCTAGAGATATAAAGGAGTGGGATGCTCTAGAATCAAATAGCACTTTTACTAAGGTATTAAATAACACAAATATACATTGTATAATATAGGCGTCTTCCATCTCCTCCTCTTATAGCACGAAAATGTGTCCTCCCATTGGTCGATTTCCATTGTTGTTCTTAGTATTTCCAGTCCTCAATCCGTTCCCCAAACCTCCTTGGGGCCTCTGATTTTTGTTGAGCGAAGGTCTTCCCCTTCCATTTTGCTGATGAGTAGCTAGCCTGGTGACCTGAACTTGATGTGGATACCCAGGCAGTTGGTTGGAGGGTTGTCTCCACTGTTGGGGTTGGTTATTCAGATTCCTTTGTGTGAGGCGTGGACACTCATACCTCTTATATCCTGGTTGGTGACATTCAAATCATATCATGGATGTTGCAGAGGGATCCCTTGGTCGCCCTTGGGAATAAACATTTGGTTCCCAAGGGCCAGGGTGATTTGTCTCATGATACGACTTCTTGGGAATAAACATTTGGCTGCTCCTTACTGGTCCTCCAGAGCTGGTGCTTCCTCTCTTCTGGTTCCATATCTTCCTTGAATCTACTTGATCGGTTTCAACTAACAAAGCTACGCGTACTACCTAGGTATAGGTTGGAAGTTGCAAACAAATCACCCTGGCCCCTATGGATGGTTTCAAACCTCACTCGATCCTTCGTGCTTTTGATTCCTCGTCTGGTACAATGGTTGCGGCGAAATGACTTAATTCCTCAAAGTGATTTACACATTGAGTGACGGTAATAGAACCTTGTTTGAGTTCTAGAAATTCACGAATTTACCCTTAACAGAAAGGGGTTGGGAAATACTTTTCAAAAGTGGACCTTCGAACTATTCCCAAGTCAAAGTTGCTACATCCTAGGTGTTATTGATCATATTCCACTAATGATCAGCTTCTCCCTCCAACAAATGTGCTGCTAAGACCACTCGATCTGCCTCAACTTGAACTCCCATAGAATTAAATAATGTTTTAACTGCCCTCAGCCATTCTTTCGCCTCTCTAAGCTCTACTCCACCTCTCAATGTCGGGGCTCGCTACCTTCCCATCTCTAACAGAAACCATGATCGTCACACACGTGTGAACAACCAATGCTAGTAGCCAATTCCCATAAAACCTAAATTAATCTTGGTACCTCATCATCTGTAGGTCCATTAGCTTGTCGGTTGTTTGGTCTTCTACCAGCCATTCTAAAATAAAGAAAAGAAAAAGAGTGTTATGATTCTAAGGATTGTTCTAGTTTTTGATTATTTCTTATGTTTTGGGATTTTGTAGAGTTAAGTTGATGTTTGGAGAACTACTTCTAGAGATTTTAACAACAAACGTTTTCATTTCATTCTAACTCATAGCCAGTATAAGTTTGTCAAAAAGTTCACATAGGACACATACAATCTTCGAGCTAAAGGAAAAAGTACAATGCCTAACGTGTTAAAATCTAAACAAATAAATGTGGGTAAAAGTGGCAGACGGTTTCTTCACGCTCCCAAGTCGCTTCTATTATGTTATAACAGTGCCACTGTACTTCGATGTGCCAGGCGTTGGTTGGTCCCATCTATATCCTGTTGATTATGGCTGTGTGAATCTCTCGGTATGTCTCTGAATCGTTAAAGTCAATAGTCGGGTCACGTGGGTCGATAATTCCCTTCTCGTCTTTTCGTCTTCGGGGCTGCATCCATTTTATAGTTAACATATCTCCATGTCGCAACTTAAATCCGGAAGGAAAGTTTAGGCGGTAAAGTCTTTGGCTACATTTCTCAATCACTTGTAAGGGTCCCATATAGCTAGGAAAGGCCTCTGGTTTTCTCCATGTGCATATGTGTTCTGGGCAAATTCTGGCATACACCCAATCTCCTACGTGGTAATCTTGGCATTCTGGGTGGCCGTACTAAATAGCAATATTAACAGTCTTATCCTTGCCAGACTCGGGCAGAGGTGCCTCAAGCTGATCATAGAAGATAGTAATAGCCCCTTCTTCATGATCATCATCATCCTCATCCTTATCGTCATCGGCATCGTAATTGGCCTCATTCAGTTCTTTATTCGCATCCATCTCATCATTCTCATCCTCTGAGTTTTCCTGCTAATCTTTTGGGAAAGCCCAAGCTAAGGGAACGACATCAATAGGGCCTTGTTCCTCCACTAGTACCTCTTCTAGGTCTTCTTCTGGGTCGGGCACTTGCCACGATTCTCCAGCTAGTTTAGCGTTGGATGCCATCCTAAAGAATGAAAGATCGGGGAAAGAATCTTAAGATAAAAATTTAATGTTGTTAAAATTATAAGTGATAAATTAATAGTATGGACACTCTACAGAGCTTCTACGCTACAGAACTCGTAGTCTCACATATCCCAAGGCCTGAAGGTTTGCTAAACCTAGGCTTTGATACCAACTGTGATGCGCCATCTTTCGGGAACATCGAGACATACATAATTACAAATAAGAAAAATTTTATAGCCATTCATTCATAGTTATATATAATAAGTACTACATTATTAAGAGTTTAGAACTGTTCAAAATATATAACGATTACAGTTTCACAAAAGATTTAACAAAAATTACAATGCGCCCGTGGAAACTAAACAAAAAGAACAAAAGGGGTGAACTTTAAATTCTACAACTTGCATTGTCGAGGTCGGTTGGCTCTTGCCACTCACCTTGTTCTTCAAAACCTCCTTCTTCCTTGGGTGCGTCTTTCTCAAAAAGTTCTTCCTCCTCACATGTGGCACGAATGCCACGAGTCAAAGCCCAGAATCAAACTCCCTAAACCTTCTAACCAAACTCACAACAAAATATTCTACAATGCATATCATATAACTCCCAATACAATTTAAGATCAAGGAAACAGACAAATTTGATAATTACGGCAAGGTAAGCATAAATAAAAACAAGTATATAGGTGCATGATGCAAATGAGTGTGATGCAAGTACCAAACCTGACATATATCCAGGATCATGACATAAATTCCATGCCAAGAATTTCAAAGTAGACTTTATGGGAATTTGATCACCAAACCTATCCTTACCTCGTTGTGAATAGTAAATGCTCGCCTTGACTTCATGCATCAGCTATTTTACTTAATGGCAACGGCATAGGGGGGGGGGGTCAATAACATCCTTATCCTCTGGCCAACTAAAATGCTAAAAAATCCCACCTTAAGGATTAAGATGCTTGTTTGGCGTCAATCCAAAGTCTAAATTACCAAAATCAAGAGGTTAGTGAAAAACCCTTGGTGCCTAATGCCTCTAATAATAAATAATCTCCCAAATCATTTTTTAAAATTGGTAAACAGGGATGTCCTCGGTTCAGAACCACATAAGGAATAATTTTCACATAACCTAACCCATAATGACAGGTACAAAAGGAACTCCGATATGCCAAGATGTAAGTACGGTAATGCTCATGATGTACAACATGCGTCTCATTTACAAAAATATATAGCATGGTATCTAAGCATAGTATAGTATAAGATACAATTTATTAAAGCATGAAGAACAAATATAAGAAGCATAAGCTATAATTCATAAGACATGAATTTAACTTAGCGGCATTGATTCTAATCATCAATTAATCATTTTCATACACTAATCATCCAACATAACTTAATTAAGGCCTATAATTTAATTCCCATAACATAACATGCCACCATACACTAAATCAAAATTATGGTAAACGTTCAAGAGTCAAATTAAATATCATAACAGTATTTTGGGGTACCTAGACATAGAGTTAAGTTATGATTTTTGGACACCATTTAGATAAAAATATTTTCTATAACTTTTGTGTTTAACACAAAGGTCCGATCCTAGGGTAAATGCGTGAGACCTTGACCCGTTTTTTTTTGGCGTTTCTGGACATGCATTATGTGTTTTCGTTTGAGTATGTTTTTATTGCTTTTGATGCATGATCGGGCTTAGATATACATGTGGGGTAGGTTTATGGGGCTTAGATATGCATGCGAGGTAGGATTCTAGACCCTACTGCTGTATAAGGGTGCTACGTGTAATCGTGTGTTTCTAATGGTTAGATTGCTGTAGATCTGATTTTGTATCAAGTTAGATTTTGGGTTTAAAACCCATTTTTGGCAATTTTGGTGGATCAAATCTGGTGTCGGGTGTTTCTTTTGAGGTCTGGATGTTAGGCTTGGGCGTGTGTATGTCTGAGGGTGTTATGTGGCTGTTTGGAGGCGTTGATTCAAGGTTTAGAGGGCTGAACCCGTAGCTCAAAAACCTATTTCGCCTCAGTTTGGTCGACTAGACCGTGAGGTTCGGTCGACTAGATCTTGGTTCTTGGGTTTGATCGATTGGACCATGGGGAAAGTCGACTGAACCATGTGTTTTGTGCGTTCAGGGCTTTTCCTGTGTGTTATTCAGTCGACTAGGGGTTGGGGTTCAGTCGACTGAACCTGGGCGTTTGGTTTGTGGTCCAATCCAGTCGGCTTTTCTAGTGGGTTGTGTTTGTGGTTTTGGTTGGTTTCTTGGTTTCTAATTGGCATCCTATGGTATTCAATTGATTAATTTATGGGAGTAGTTGACTCAAATACCTGTGGATACCTTTGGGGTTCGGTTGGTCATGTAGTGGCCTCAGGGGTTTGTTTTGATGCCGTCCTTGTGTGACGCGCATGGTTAGACGTGGGTGTTGGTGCACGGTTAGGTGCATGGTGTTTATTCACCATCGGGTTTATGTTAGGCGCCTATGGTCGTCGTAGGTTGTGATGACCGTGTTAGGCATGTTTGGGCCCATGGTCATTTTAGGGAAAGGGTGTTGGTTTGTGAAAATTGGGGTTTTGTGGTTTTGGTGTTGGCCTCCGGGTTAGGCTTAATTTTGTGGCTGGTTGTCCCAGTGCGTGGACAGGTCATTCGGGTTAACGGATGACAGGTGTGTGGCATGTGATATCACGTCGAGTTATATAGCGGGTGGCGTCATGATGTGAAGTTATATATGGTTATGTGCATTTATAACTGTTTATTTATGTACGGATTACGTAAGGGAGTTACGTGGATTATGCTTTAAAATTCATAGTTTTATAGGCATGTATATGTAGGCTCTGAGGAGCGGATACATGTGGTGCATCTTGCATGGGTTGCGTGCACTACGTGTGTTGCATGGTTTGCGTGCGTTGAATTGCATGGGTGGCATGCGTTAGATGGGATTGAGATCCTTTGGTGAAAGCCTGAGAATATGTTAGATGGGATTAAAATCCTACGGTGAAAGCCCGAGAAATGTTAGTTAGGGTAGTTGTCCTTCGGTAAAAGCCTGAGAAATGTTAGTTGGGGCAATGGTCCTTCGGTGAAAACTCGAGAAGATCCTTGTGTTGTGTGTGCAGAGTGGGTTCGCTACGGTCCCTTGGGTTGATCCACGTAAATGTGGTATTATATGCTCTTCCATCGGTCATAGAAATCCGTAAAGGGAGTCGGTTGCCTCTGTGAATGGCGTTGTTGTTGTTATAGCTCCGTATAGAACTTATAATTACCTAGCAGGCCTTAAGTGGTTCAGGACTAGGGTAATGGGAAGGAGTCTATAGTTGTTACCTTCATCTATTTTTTTTACTACTTTTCCTTTACTGTGGCGTGATATATGTTAGGATGATATACATAGTTTAAAGGATGGAACGTGATCCTAAAGGTAGTACGTGTGAATCTGGGGGACAAAAACAAGGTTCTGGAGAGATATGTGTTGGGTGTGGTTCTCATAGTGCATAGGGCATAGTGCATGGATTGCATGAGTTAGCTTGTTGGGGGCTTATGAGCCAGTTTGGATATATGTTCCTGTGTTGCATATACATATCAGTTATCTTTGGGGTTCGTGTGAGCCGTGTTTTCAAACTATTTTAAGGCTTGAAAGAGAGTCAAAAATTACACCTCGTTTTCCTACCATGTTTAGCTTATATTACATGCCTGTCTAGTTTCTGCTAAGCTTTGGCTCATGACGTGGGATTTGATTTTCTTCAGGTACCGATCACGCAGGTTGATCTGGAGGTGCTGGAAAGGTTAAAGAGCAGTAGTCTTCCTTTTTGTTCTTTCTGTTACATGTATGTTATAAAATGTTCTCTCGGTGTTGGAACCGTGTAATGTATGCCATTTGGCGATTATATACAATGCATGTATGTTTTATATTGAGAGTGTATCCTCAGGTTGGTTGTTCGTGGGTGTTTTACGTAACCCAGAGTTTAGGGTATGATTGCTTGGTATCAGAGCTCTGGGTTTAAATACCTAAGAGCCGTGGGAAGAGGTTGCATCACCGTGTGAGGTTGATTGCGTGTGCTTGATTGCATGTGTTTAGATGCTTTGATAACATAACTGTGTCAGCATGTTAGATATGTGAACGATGTGTATATGTGAGCATGGGGGTTGAATTTTAGGAGTGATAGTCCTACCTTTGGGAGTTTGGTTTAACAAACTTGGGAGCTAAGTTAGAAACGCGTTTAGCTGACGTGATTTCTAGCAGGGAATTTGAGTAGGTTATCCAGATTGACATGTCATTGTTGTTGGTTCTCTTTGGTATGTAGGGTTATTTAGCATGAACCTATGTGCTTATGTGTTAGCATGCTTATGTGGTTTATGATATGTCCTGCATCTCATGTTCTGTCTTTTTCATATAGACGTGATGTCCACGTGGGGAGGATGAGGCCGTGGTATTGGCCGTGGCCGAAGGGACATTTCAGTCCCAAATATTGGGGATGTTAATGCACCCCAAGACCTATTGATGGAGATCTATTGCTTGAGATGGTCGGCTCCATTTGGTAGTTGGCTGAGGCCTCTATGGGGAGAGAGAGTGTACCTAAGCCGAGGGCGACGGTCGCAATGCGCGAGTTCCGACGTCTGGACCCTCTTACCTTTTCTGGGTATCCCAACTCCACGGTAGCCATTAAATGGCTGCAGCTGATCACCAAGATCTTGGACACATTACAGATTGAGGAGGACGAGTTGCAGGTTTCTTTTGCTGCCTTCCAGCTGAGGGGGAGTGCTCACATGTGGTGGAAGTTTGCTAGGACTACAGTCGGAGGCACTTGATAGGCATTCACGAGGGTATTTCTGGAGAAATACTTTTCCATGACTTTGAGGGATCAGTACAGAGTGGACTTCCTTTTCCTGACTCAGGGGACGATGACTGTAGTCGAGTATGAGGCTGAGTTTACTAGGTTATCCCGGTTTGCACAGGAGATTATGCCCACTGACGAATTCTGGGTGAAGAGGTTTGAGAGGGGTTCAAGGCTCGCTATTAGAGATCGAGTGGAAGCATTCAAGATGCATGTTTTACAGAGTTGGTGGAGACCGCCATGAAGGTGGAAGACACTCTAAACGAGACGCGCAGAGACAAAAATAGTAGGAGTCAACAGGATGGGGGATGTGTACAGTCCCGGGGACACAATGATAAGCGTCAACGGATGTCTGGTCTGAGTTCGTATCAAGTGGGGTTGTATTAGCCACAGTCTTCTGCATCCTCACCTCTCGTAGTCGCAACGGGAAAACCAAAGCAGTATGAGTTCCGTTGCTTTCGATGCAGGCAGCCCAGACATCGTGTAATGGATTGCCCTCAGTGAAAGCAGTCCCAGGGTTCGATATCGGTTCAGTTACAAGGGAGGGAGGAACATATTTTTTATGAATGTGGCCAGCCTGAACATATTTGTAGGGATTGTCCCTAGAGGGAGAGTGCACCGAGTACAGCGGGCACGCCAGAGGGTTCATTTATGCAGGATCGACTGCAGCATCCTGTAGGCCAGACTTCTCGAGCGACAAATAGGGGAACTTCAGTTCAGTCAGTACGACAACTAGCATCGCCAGGTTATGGCGGACAAGGTTGAACGACATTGCCATGGGCGTATGCACTTATAGCTCCCAGTTCTTCTAGGGCGCCAGTTATGCTGGATGATGCAGATATGTCTTCAACAAGCAGAGGTACTTTCTGAGTCTGTAGGCGTTAGGCCAGCTTCTTCTTTGCATCTGTTTGAGAGTTGGTGATGGATTTCGTGGGTGGTGTGCTGTGTTGAGGCAGTGGCTAGTGTTGATGTGAGATTGGGAGAGTTGTAGATCCCGTGTCTTTGAGATAGTTAGCCATTGTCTAAGATGCCTGACCTTGTTTGACTATATCTTAGGAATGGTTTGGCTGGCCATCTCATGTACCTGTGTCGATTGTGATCAACGGGGTTGTTTCTTCGGACCTTATGTTGAATTTTGGGAGCAAAATTCCTTTAAGGGGGGTAGAGTTGTGAAACCCTGACCCATTTTCTTTTTTGGCGTTTCCGAACTCGAGTTACGTGTTTTTGTTTGAGCATGTTTTTATTGCTTTTAAAGCATAATCGGGCTTAGATATGCATGCAGGGTAAGTTCCTAAGGCCGTGGGCCGTTGTGGCGCGAATTTTAAAAATTAAAAAAAAAGATATTTTGGAGGCCTATAAATATCTAGAGTTAGATATTTTCAAAACTATATTTTCCAAAACTTTTCTAACAAGCTTCCTGTTTTCTCTCTGCTTTTTCTCTAACTTCTAAGGAGGCCTGGGGCTCGGTTTTCGACGATCAGACTGTCGATCCTTGTTATTGGTGTCGTCGTCTACGGTTCATCTGGATAAAATTTTATTTTGACGAAGCTCGATTTTGAACGTGGATCGAGACGTTGAGTTTTGAACTCACTGAGGTAGTATTCTAGACCCTACTGCTGTATAAGGGTGCTACGTGTAATCATGTGTGTTTGTAACGGTAAATTACTGTAGATCTGATTTTGTATCAAGTTGGGTTTTTGGGTTTAAAACCCATTTTTTGGCAATTTCGGTGGATGAAATCGGGTGTTGGGTGTTTCTTTTGAGGGTCTGGGTGTAAAGCCTGGGCGTGTGTATGTTTGAGGGTGTTGGATGGGTGTTTGGAGGCATTGATTTGAGGCTTGGAGGGCTGAACCCATAGCTCGAAAACATATTCTGCCTCAGTTCGATCGACTGGACTGTGAGGTTTTGTCGACTGGATCTTGGTTCTTGGGTTCGGTCGACTAGACCGTGGGGTCAGTCGACTGAACCGTGTGTTTTGGGCGTTCTGGGCTTTTTCAGCGTGTTGTTTAGTTGACTGGGGGTTGGGGTCCAGTCGACTGAACCTCGGCAGTGTTGTGTTTGTGGTTTTGGTTGGTTTTTTGATTTTCGATTGGCATCCTATGGTATTCAATTAATTAATTTATGGGATTAGTTGATTCAAATACATGTGGATTCCTTTTGGGGTTCGATTGGTCATGTAGTGGCCTCGAGTGTTTGTTTTGATGTCGTCCTTGTGTAACGTGTATGGTTAGACATGGGTGTTGGTGCATGGTTAGGTGCGTGGTGTTTATTCACCGTCGGGTTTATGTTGGGCGAGTATGGTCTTCGTGGGTTGTGATGGCCATGTTGGGCATGTTTGGGCCCGTGGTCCTTTTACGGAAAGGGAGTTGGTATGTGAGAACTGAGGTTTTTTGGTTTTGGTGTTGGCCTCTGGGTTAGGCTTAGATTTGTGGTTGGTTGTCCCGGTGTGTGGACTGGTCGTTCGGGTTAACGGATGACATGTGTGTGGCATGTGATGTCGTGTCGAGTTATATGGCGGGTGGCATCATGATGTGAAGTTATATATGATTATGTACATTTATAATTGTTTCTTTATATACGGATTACGTAAGGGAGTTACGTGGTTTATGCTTTAAAACTCATAGTTTTATAGGCATGTATATGTAGGCTCTGAGGAGCGGATACATGTGATTCATGTTGCACGGGTTGCGTACGTTGGCTTGCGTGGTAGGCATGCATTAGATGGGATTGAGATCCTTCAGTGAAAGCCCGAGAATATGTTAGATGGGATTGAGATCCTTCGGTGAAAGCCTGAGAAATGTTAGTTGGGGCAGTGGTCCTTCGGTGAAAGCCTGAGAAGATCCTTGTGGTGTGTGCGCAGAGTGGGTTCGCTACAGTTCCTCGGGTTGAGCCCCGTAAACGTGGTATTAGATGCTCTTCCATCGGTCATAGAAATCCGTAAAGGGAGTCGGTTGCCTCCGTAAATGGCGTTGTTGTTGTTGTAGCTCCGTATAGAACATGTCATTACCTAGCAGGCCTTAAGTGATTCAGGACTAGCGTAATGGGCAAGAGTCTATAGTTGTTACCTTCATCTGTGTTTTTTTTACTACTTTTCCTTAACTGTGGCATGATATCTGTTAGGACAATATACATAGTTTCAAGGATGGAACGTGATCCTAAAGGCAGTGCGTGTGAATCTGGGGGATAGAAACGAGGTCCTGGAGAGATATGTGTTGGGTGTGTTGCTCATAGTGTGTTGGGCGAAATGCATGGATTGCATGAGTTAGCTTGTTGGGGGCTTGTGAGCCAGTTTGGATATATGTTCACGTGTTGCATATATATCTGTTATCTTTGTGGTTCGTGTGAGCCGTGTTTTCAAACTATTTTAAAGCTTAAAAGAGAGTCAAAAACTACACCTCGTTTTCCTAGCCTGCTTAGCTTATATTACATGCCTGTCTAGTTTCTGCTGAGCTTTGGCTCACGACGTGAAATTTGATTTTCTTCAGGTACCGATCACGCAGGTTTATCTAGAGGTGCTGGAAAGGGGAAAGAGCAATAGTCTTCCTTTTTGTTCTTTCTATTACATGTATGTTATAACATGTTCTCCCGATATTGGAACCGTGTAATGTATGTCGTTTGGCAATTATATGCAATACATATATGTTTTATATTGAGAATGTATTCTCGAGTTGATTGTTTGTGGGTGTTTACGTGACCCAGAGTTTGGGGTGTGACACAATGGGTCATTTATTTCATTTAAAAGAAAATAATTCAGCACTTTACAGAGAAATGTACAGAATTTAGGCCTCAGTTGGTCTCGATTTTGGGGATTCAAATCAAGTGTTATGGGTATGATATTTGGATATGTTCTATTTTAAGGTGTCCTATACAAATCTCATGTTTAGTTCTAAGGCTAGTTGTTTCGAGTAAGTTAATGATTTTGGCTATTTTATAAAATAGGTTCAGTTACCTATAAAAGGTTCAGCAGAACCTGATTTTTTAGAGAATGCATAAACCTTTGGGGGAACCATCCGAGGGTATCTAGGTTTGACTTTTGGCTCGTAAATAGTTTGACATGTTATCTACACTTTTTATGAAAATCATTTTTGAATTTTGTCACTATAAACGTAGGTTTCTAGTCATGCAAAAATATGTGACAGAGAGCTCTATCACTCATAGATTTACAGTAGTGATTTTGAGTAGGGTTTTCACCTATCAAATCTCTATATTTTAGGCTCATTTTTTTGTGACAGCAAGATAAACATGTTTTTTACAAGTTTCATAATTTTTCCTAAGCTCGGTTCTCATTCTAACATAGAATTTTTATATCTGTAAATTAGGATGGTCAGAATCTGACAGTCTTTCGCAAAAATGGTATTTCATGAGTTCTATCCAATAAATCACTTGAAACCAATTTTATATGAAAGATAACGGCCAAATCTAGGTCTGAACATAAAAATTACACTTAGATCATTTTTCTACAATTAGTTATGACAAATCAAAGTTCGGGGCAGAGAGTCAAAATATCTAGAAAATTAGTCCTTTTAGGGTTTTTGTGTCTTAGCTCATGGTATGTTAAGATTTTTTTTTTGCATGCATGTATTATATATATATACACACACACACACACACACACATATATATATATATATATATATATATATATATATAAAATGAAAGTTTCAAAACAGATACAAGTTGTTAAACTCAAAAATAGCCACGCGCAACCATATTCAACAATCAATCAACTAAACATAAACAACCTCTATTTGGCCCTACAACGCCTTTTTGATAAATTTTTTGATTCTTATTCTTAGATGTGTTTATAGAAATAGGTTGAGGAATATTTTGTAAGAGAATAGCAGAGGGTTTTTAGAAGTTGACTTGTTTTGAAGACCTAAAATGGTGAATGGCTAGGACTTAGCTTTAGTGTAGCTTCCTTTGATCTTTCTTCCTCTTTTTTTCCTTCTTTCTTCTTCTTTCTTTCCCTCACTTTGAAGAACACTTAGAACACTCAAACTCTGGTTACTCACCCTCTCTTGGCCAAAAATACATAAAGGAGAAAGGGGTATTTGGTTGTATTTTATAGAGAAATTTGATAATGGGAGTAATTATGATTATAAACCAATTTTTTTTTATTTTTCTAATGTCTTATTGGTTGCATGGGGTGGCAATGCTCTTTTTAAGAAATTTGGTCTTAGATCTTGGCAGGAGGGAGTTCGGCTATGACAGGTTTTGGGTAGCAAAATACTAATTTTGCATTAATTTCGAGTTTAAATTATGTTTTGGTACAATTATGTGTAAGAAAATGCCTAAAATATTAATTATGTGTATCTTTTTGATGTATTTACCTACTAAAACCTATTATTTTAGTACGTTTATGATTAATTTAGTATTATCATGAATTATCATAATTTTTATAACAATTGATTAAATAGGTGTAAACTTTTAAGTCAAATTAGGCTAATTTGACAAGAATTGACTTTTTGATTTATTTATTGTGTAGAAACTTTAAATAATGATTTGTTTGGTTTTGTTGACCTACATTATTATATAATTATGTCCATTACTTGTTTAAAAAGTCTTAGATCATAATAATGCTTAATTTGTACAACTATTTTCTCAATTTTGAACTATAAATGCAAAAAGTAACTTTTTATGTACAAATCTCAAGGTGGCTGGTCTTTTAAGGGTATTTTTATTATTTTTGTTGTTATTTTAACTTTTGTTACTTAATTATATCTAAATATCTCATTTAAGGTGTCTAATTGTCAAAATTTAGATTTTTAAGATTTTTTGCTATATTAGGGGCGAAATGGTCATTTTACCTTAATTATGAGAAATTTTGATTTTTAACCTTATGCTTCGTTCTATTTACATAATTTATGATGTGATGAGATTTTTCTAACTATTAAGGCTTCCCTTTTGAGTATTTCGTCTTTTTAGGGTTTTCTGATCAAACTAAGATTTTGGTTTAGTTAGGGTTTTCTATTCTTTCAGTGACCTAAGATCTCGTCGTCTAATCGTCGCTAGTATTAGGGTTTGAGCTGGGTTGTTACATCTAAACCAATATATGTGCTCCATGATCACCTCTGAGGCAAGCAAGAACACGAACGAGGCTCGAGAAGTATAGAAAGGATGGGAGAATATCGAATGGGGGAGTATTTTAACAGAGTTTGGGCCTCTAGGTGTTTCTCTCTCTTATTTTTTCTTGGAATCGTCGCCTATTTATTGGCAAGGCAAGCAACATAGACCCCTTTTGGGATGCTGCCACTTGTCCAAAAGGGGTAATAGTGAAGCAACTACCTTTTTTCTTTTATACAGTGCAGGCCACTACCTTTATGGCGATGAAAAGGATAGCTGTGACTTTCAAAAGTCATGGCCTAGATAAAAAGAAACAGTCGTGACAAAGAAAGTCACAGCTTGGTTTAGGGTTTTCAAAAAGGTTACGGCCGTGAAGGCAAGGACATGGCTTGTTCTAGGGTTTTTTAACAGGTGGCATCCATGTGTATGGGAATGTCATGGCTTGAAGATTTTTTAGGGTTTTGAGCTATATTCATGATTTTGCTTACTTGGAAGTATCATTGAGTATGATTCTCATACTTTCGTCATTGGAGTGCATTCGAGACGGGTGCCTAAGATTCGGCTTAGTCAGATTGAGGTGTTTACACTAAGATGACGAGAAAACCCAGGTCGACATCATACTCAAGTTGTTACCTGATAGCTTTAAGTAGTTCTGTCATAATTATACAATGAACAAACTCAATTTTTTCCTGGCAAAACTATTTAAAGAACTTCAAGTAGCCGAAGGTGTTCTTAGGAAGTCAAAAAATATGTTTGTTGCTAAAAAGGGTTCTTCCTCAAAATCAAAAGGCAAGAAGAAAAAAAAAGTTTAGAAATATGAAGGCACGAGTGTAAAGGCAGCTAATGGGCCTAAAGCTGGTGTGAAAAAGCCGACATGCATGTGTTTTCACTACAACCAAACAGGGCACTGAAATAAGTAATATTCAGTTTATCTTAGCAAGCAAAACAACAAAGATAATTTATGTTCACTAGTTGTGAAAACATATTTAGCAGTGATATCTACTAGTACTTGGTATGAAAGTATGAGAGCCACAAATTATGTATGCAATTCTTTGTAGAGGTTCTTGAAAACTAGACAACTTAGTGATGGAGAGATTTACTTGCACATGGGTAATAATACAAGAGTGGCAGCATTTTCAATGGGAGATGTCACTCTCAGTTTTAGTAGAGATAGGATTTTAATATTGAGAGATTGGCTTTATAGACCTTCCATTAGAAGGAATTTAATTTCTATTTCTAGATTGGTTAAAGATGAATATTTGGTTGATAATAAAAGGTTTATCTGTTCTGGTACATTGGTTGATGATCTTTATGTTGTTACTCCTATCTCTCCTACATTACAACTGAATGTATTGACTAATACATTTAATTTATCATTTAAGAGAAAAAGAACTTTTTTTAATGAACCAAACATATCTTTGACAGTTGCACCTAGGTCAAATTAATCTAAAAAAGATAAATAAACTGGTTGAAGATGGACCTTTGAGTTCATTAGAAGTGGAGGCACTTCTACTCTGTGAATTCTGCTTTGAGGGTAAAATGGCCAAGAGGCTATTTTCGGCTAAAGGCTATAGAGCTAAAAAAGCATTGGAACTGGTTCACTCTGACTTATGTAGACCAATGACAATCCTGTCTAAAGGAGACTTTGAGTTTTTTGTCACTTTTATTAACGATTACTCAAGGTATGGATACATTTATTTGATGCACAGTAAGTCTAAATACTTTAAAAAATTCAAAGTATTTAAGGCAGAAGTAAAGAAGAATATGGAAAAATGTATCAAGGCACTACGGCCTGACCATAATGGCGAGTACCTCTTTAGAGAGTTTAAGGATTATTTTTTTGAGGAGGGGATTATATTCCAGTTAACTGCATTGGGCACTCCACAGCAGAATGATGTAGTGAAAAGAAGGAATATGACTCTTATGTAGACGGTGAGGTCAATGGTGAGTTATTCAGACTTACTTGACTTGTTTTAGAGATTTTTTTTATAGACATCAGCTTATATTCTAAATTTGGTACCTTCTAATTTAGTACCTTCTACTCCCACAAAATGAGGAAATACTAGTAGTGTGGGAGAAGCACCACAGGTTGGTGTCATCAATATCCTATTGCCTTATCGTAGTGGGAGGATTATCAAAACCTGTGCCGATGTTGAACCAAATCAAGGTGTTACCACTAACATGCTAATTTTACAACCTGAAGAACAAGTGGATGATGGTGCAAAGGATTTAGAATCAGTATAAGATGTCACTGCTGGTCATAGATGCATGTAGTGCCTCGTTGTACGGGGAGGGTTGTTCGTCAACCCAATCGATATAAGTTCTGGGGAGAATCTTTTGACAGGATCCCAGAAGAACTAAATACTGAACCCTGTAACTACAATGAAGCACTCTAAGATAAAGATGCAAAATTATAGCAAAGGGTTATGAATTTAGAGATGGAATCTATGTACCCTAATTAGGTCTGGGAACTTGTAGAACCACCCGAAGGGATAAAATCCATCAGATGCAAGTGAATATATAAGAAGAAGAGAGGAGCAGACGAAAACGTAAAAACCTTTAAAGTTAGGCTTATTGCAAAAAGGTTTACTTAGAAAAAAGGGATCAATTGTGAGGAGCCCTTTTCGCCGGTGGCCATATTGAAGTCTATTCGAATTCTGTTATCCAATGTGGTTCATTTCGATTATAAAATTTGGCAAATGGACGTCAAGAGAGCTTTCCTTAACGAAAGTTTTGACGAGTGTATCTATATGGTACAATTAGACGGTTCCATAGCAAAGAGCTAGGAGCACATGTTGTGCAAGCTTAAGAGATATATTTATGAATTTAAATTGGCATTTAGCTCTTAGAACACTCGATTTGATCAAGCTATTAAGTCTTATGATTTTGATAAAGGTACTGATGAGTCCTATGTGTATAAGAACCGTGATGGAAGTATGATGGTATTTCTAATACTTTACGTGGATGATATCTTGCTCATCGAAAATGATGTGGGAGTGTTATCTTTTGTGAAAGTATGGTTATCTGGCCAATTCAATATGAAAGACTTGGAAGAAGCCACTCACATCCTCGGGATCAAATTTATGCGAGATAAGAAATAGAGAATATTGTGCTTATCACAAGCTACTTATATCGATACAGTCCTTACTCATTTTAGCATGCAGGATTCCAAAAAAAGGTTTCTCCTTTTTAGGTATGAAAATACTCTATCCAAGGATCAATGTCCCAAGACACCTGTTGAGATAGTGAAAATGAAGGTGGTTTCTTATGCTTCAGCAATAGAAAGTCTCATGTATTTCGTGCTTTGCACTAGACCCGACATTTGTTTTATCGTTGGTATGGTTAGCAAATATCAGCCTAATCTAGGATAAGAGCATTGGACAAAAGTAAAACAAATAATCAAGTACCTAAAAAGGACGGGGGATTATATATTGCTTCACCAGATAGATTGTCTAGTACTTTTGGGGTACACAAACTTGAATTTTTAGTTAGATAAAGATTTCTTAAAATTTATCTCGGAATATGTGTTTACCTTAGAAGGTGGAATACATCAAGCGTAAATATCACCTAATACGAAAAATTGTACAGAGAGATGATGTAGATGTGGCTAAGATTGTATTGGCAGACAACCTTATAGATCATTTTACAAAGAACTTGCCAGCTAAGAGTTTTGGCAGTCATATAGAGGGCATGAGAGTCAGATGTGTTGCAGCATAGTTTTGAGTATATGTGAGAAATTGTTAGATTGTATACTAAAAATCATAGTTTTGATTTTAGTATTTAATTTTATTTATTAATAAAATTAATTTTTTTATTTTATGAGAATCTTAATAAGCAATGTATGTGTTTCATTATTTATTTAATGTCATGCATGGATATTTTTTTATTCTACATAGTATTTAATTTGGTATGTAGAGTTCGGCTTAGACATAAAAGACCAAATTATTTGTTCTTGTAGAATATAAGTTTTTGATTCATAGTCTTAGATGGAATTGGACAAACCAACGGTACAATTATAACAAAATGTTTTAGTAGATTTGTCTTGATTACGGAGAATGGTAATTATTTCGATGATTATTCTGACTCATTCTAGTACACTTTGTGTGTATTAAAAAGGACTAAGTTTAGGTAATTAATTTTATACTGATTACATAAATTAATTATACTCATGGTTATGCTCTTAATCCCGAAATAATTATTATTATTTACGTATATTTAATATTTATTATTTTGATTCATTAGAGTGTGCGATCCTTTACGAGTCAATAATTCCTGTGAATTTGATAACAATATTAATTATATGGTGAATATTAATTATTGATGGAATTCACGTCACGAAAAAGCGGGATTAATAACACCCTATAAGAAAGCGTATAAATTTTGACCGAGGCAAACCCTATAGATGAATTTTATAATCTAGCAGTCAAATAAGTTAAACAGAAAGTCTTAAGGAATTTTTTGAAGAAGTCGATTAAATATAATTATCAGTAATTTAATTTAATTGGTGGGTATCTGTAATCTTAACGTAGGAAAAATAAATAAGTATTTAATAACATGTGTTCGAATACTACGGTTTTGAAATTAAGACTAGGAGTGCAATTATAATTCTTTGGTTAAATGAATTATAATTTATATTTTTATGAAATTACTTATGGATTGAGGTAGGATGTAATAACCTGAATTTTTTTTTACGTATATGTAATTAATCATAATTCCTGCCGCAACTATGAAACATAAAATCTCAAAATTTACATACAATAACATACCACATAAATTTTATATTAAAGGAATCACTAAATATCCTTCTATTTCGACAATAATCATCTAAA
>JAOTRH010007755.1:0-23535 GCA_034768845.1 Heliamphora exappendiculata
TCAGGAGATACAAAAATTTCTTTAACAACGGAATTAATATCCCCAACAGCATGAATAGGGAGCTGACTACCATTAGCCGTTTGAATGTACGAAGATCCATGAAAATTCCAAACGTTGGTAAGCATGTTGGAGGAACTAGTCATATGATTGGATGCACCAAAATCAAAAGCCAAGGCGAAGATGATAGTGTATTGTTACCTTGAAGCCCTAAGACTAAAAATGCTGACATAATCATTTGCTGAACGGTTTCAAGAGTAAGAATAGCAAGATTACCAGCCGTAGAAGAAGCCGCCGTACCCACCGCAGCTTGATAGGCACTAGTTTGATGATTCTGGGAACGAGGGGGACGAATGGGACAGTCTTTGATAACGTGTCCTGGCTTCTTCCAATAATTACAATACTTCTTGGCACATTGGGCAGCAATATGGCCATATTCCTTATAACTGAAGCATTGGACCTTCCGCATATCTCTTTCCATGCTTTTTCCGTGAGCTGCATAGGAAACGTCGTTAGAGATCATATGATTTTGCCAAAAAATGCCTTGTGTTGCAAGACATTGTTCTTCACGAAGTAATTCTCCAAAGCACACATCTAAAGAGGGAGAAGGATCACGATTCATCAAATTGGAGCGAGTGGCCTCAAATTCCATTTGTAACTTCATAAGAAACTGATCTCTCTTGCTTTGTTCATGAACCTCCTGAATAGCAGCGAGAGATCCAGCTGGGACCTTGGCATAAATAATATCAGTAAATTCACTTCACAAATTTTGAAATTCAGAAAAATACTCTTGAATGGAGAGATTCCCTTGACTGTAATTGGCGATCTCATTTTTCAACTGAAAATGTCTTTCTGTGTGATCTTGGTTGTAAACTTTCTTCAAAAATTCCCACATACTTTGAGCAGTCTTGTACGACCTCAGATATAGGACAATCTAAGGATCAACAGACCCCAAAATCCAGGACATCATACGAGCATCCTTGACCGTCCACTGACCCAGCTCTTTAGGTTCCGTAGGAGTAGGATCACTGCCATCGATATGACCCCATAACTATTTTCCCATAACAAACAATTGAAACTGAAATTCCCAAGAGGAATAATTTTTTTCAGTGAACTGGACTCCAAAAAATTCCCTGGTAGACATAATAAATTCACAAATAACAAAAGGACCACTAAAGAGAGATCCACGAACCAAGATCTGATGACCAAGAGGCACGAGAAAACCAAAAACGCGAGAACTAGAGGCGCGAAAAATGATAACCAGAGATGTGAGAGTCCCGAACCAAAGAGAACCAGATCGACGAACCAAGAGAGAATCAGAGAGTTGCGAACCAAGTGAACCAAAATCGTCGCGAGCCAAGAGAACCAGAGTCGGCGCGACTAGAGAGTTTGTCTACGGGAACTAGTGGACCAGAAACTAGAGTCGCTGGAGGTGCGACGTAGGTTGACGAGCCTCCCTGGAGGTGTGACGAAGGGCAACGAGCCTTGCTGGAGATGAAAGGAAGGTTGGCGAGCCTTCCTGGGTGTGCGACGAAGGTTGACGAGTCTCCCTAAGTGTGCGTCAAAGGTCGGCGAGCTTCCTTGGGTGTGCGACAGGAGGCGGCGAGTCTGGCTGGTGGGTCTAGCTAGGGTTTCAAAGGCTGTTGGTGGTCTGGCTAGGGTTTTAGAGATTCATTGGTGGCGACGGTAGGCTCTGATACCATGACAATATTTTCTTTTCTGAATGAATGCCTTCTTTGTGAGGTTCCACTGTTTATATACAAAATTGTTGTCTAAATACGAGGCTGAAATTAAACCATTAGTATCAATCTAACCTAACCAAAAAGGAAAGAAGAATCTGTACAATTAGGCCATAATTATAGCTAAATATATGACTAAATATATGGCTAAATATATCTTGATTGACAATATTTTGGATACTGTTGGAAATATGCTGGAAAGATCTTGAATTTTTTCATAATTTGAAAATAAATTCTACAACTTCAGAAATTTGTTGGACACTTTCTAACATTTGGCTGGGGATGGAATTAATCAATGTGGGTGAGCATTTATAGTGAAATGCATAGTGGTATGCACAACCCAAAAGTACCCATTTTGATAATACTAACCTGGGGAATACACTTCCTATAGTTTCTTCAGCTACGCTGCTTTTAAAATTCCTACTAATATAGTTTTTATTCTTCAAAGTTCTAGTAATAGATGTGTGATATGAATATAATGCTAAAGCCAGATATGGTGGGATGATAGAAGTGAATATACATACATAAATATATATTTATATATTATGCATAACACTAGGCAATGTTTGTATTAAAGGATTGGAGGGTAGGATCGGACTATTAGTCAGAAGTAGTTTTTGTATCCTATGTTTGGATGCAAAATAGAGATCCGGACAAACAGTCCGAATTGGACATACATTCCCTTATATGAGGGATAACTAGTGGGAGGAGGAGGGTGGGATAGAGAGGGAAAGGATTAGAGAGTGGAAGAAATTAAGCATAAAAAATTTAATCCCTCTTAATTTCTCCTAAATAAACAAACATGTGATTGGATTAATAAATAGATAAACAATGCTATGGATGTTTAATCCTATGACTACTTGTCATAAGAAACTTAATCCTTCTTAATCCTATCATCCAATACAAACATGGCCTAACATTATAGCTACACTTAAACAAAATACTCATGCAAATTACATTATATACACACAACAATACCTGAATATTATTCATTCATTTATTCAATAGGTATAGGGGAAGTGGAAATATAGAACCCCCTCTCTGGTTAAGAAAGCGATCTCGAGTATTCATGAACAATCTTTTACGTTCAAACCCATAATGCCAAATCTATTGTTCACACCTCAAAAGGTGTGTACCACACACCCTATGCATGAAATTGATTCTAGTTATGTATCAAAGTAGCTTTATTTAGAACTCGATTATGAAACTTCATAGTATGACAGATTATAAAAAATCCTGGTATCTTTCTGGGATTTAGAAAAGGGAAAAAACCAAAAGAAGGAATAAAGCTAGTGTCTAAACCTATCTTACCACAATTGCTCTCATCTTTGCTTGTCGAGCTGTAGCAATCCTCATTGCCATCTTCTTCTTCTTCTTCTCTCTCTCTCTCTTTCTCTCTCTCTTCCCACTTGTTTATATTGTAGACTTTGCCCCTGTTTTTTCCTCAAACTTGCACCAAGAGATTAAACATTTTGTATGAATGTCCAACTGATGGATGCAAAAGTCATGCACAGCAATTGGCCAACTAGTTCAATGACTAGTATGTATTTAGAAGTAAATAAATGAATAAACAAATAAAGAACTACTCCCTTTTATAATTTATACAATCCTTAAAGTTCTTTCTACTGTTCTTGTTATCTTTTTCCATATTACTAGGGCATTGCATCATGTGGACAACTCCGATTGTTGAATTGATTAGGTCTCAATTCTTTTTTTGTTTATTATGTTGGATTCAACTTTGAACTTAGCAACTAGTTACGCATTGTATTCATATATACAAAATAGAAGATCAATCAACACATTGCTATGGTACCATCCACTAATTAGGTTATTCCATTTAGTGGCTGATAGCCAACAAAATAAAGAATACTATTATTGCATATTGAGCAAAAGTTTACAACTAATGATAAAATACATGGTATATATAAAGGAAGACTAAAAACCCTAATTATATGATAATTACTAAATTACCCCTTAATTATAACAAAATAACAAAGATAATCTCGACAATCTCACTCTCTCTCACACCCTTCTCAAACTCATGATGCGAGCCCAGAGAGCAGTGAGAGTTTATCCAACATAAAACGAAAACTAGCCGCAATGTGAGTCTTGGTGAAAAAATCGACAAGCTGCAAGGTGGACGAAACAAATGGTAAAGAGAAAGTGCCCAATTGAAGATAGTGACAGACAAAGTGGCAATCAATCTCAATATATTTTGTACACTCATGAAGCACAGAATTATGAGTAATTTGGATGACACTCTTATTATCACAGTATAAAGAAGTAAGAGATGTAGAGGGAACACCCAGATCAGAGAGAATCCACTGAAGGCAGACAATTTTAGCAGTAGCATGGGTCATGGCTCGATATTCAGCCTCGACAGTGGAACGTGCTATCACAGACTGTTTCTAGATTTTTTAGGAAATAAGAGAATTACCGATAAAGACACAAAAACCAGTGATGGACTTCTGATAAGAGACATCACAAGACGAATCAACATCTGCATATGCCTAAAGAGTCAACGAGGAGGTGGATGACAATAACAAACTCTGAAAAATAGTGTGGCGAACATAGCGAATGATACGGAGTAAGGTTGCCAACTGATTTACTATATGAACAACATATGCTATATCAGGTCCTGTCACTGTGAAATAAACCAAGCACCCAACTAACTTCCGATAAAGTAAAGGGTCCTCAAGTGGCACACCATCAGTAGAAGAAAACTTAGCATGCAATTCAATGGGAGTGTCAACAATTTTCTCATCGATGGTGCGTACGGTGAACAACCTCATGGGCATACTTAGTCTGAGAGAGAAGATAGCCTTTTAGACAGGTAGCCACCTCAATACCAAGAAAATACCGAAAAGGGTCCAAGTTTTTCTTCTCAAATTCCCAAAATAGATGCTGCTTGACTTCAAAGATAGTTGCAGTGTTAGAACCAGTAATGATCATGTCATCCACATATAAGAGCAGGATCACAATACCAACAGAAGTATAACAGATAAATAGGGCCGAATCATGTGCGTTGGGATAAAAATCAATTTGGGAAACAGTAGACTGAAAACGGTGATACCAGGCTCGAGGAGATTCTTTGAGACCATAGAGAGCACGACGAAGACGACAAACCAAACTTGGGGGATGAGATAGACCTGAAGGGGGTGCATATAAACTTCTTCATTGAGATGGCCATTGAGAAATACATTATTGACATCCAGCTGAAATTTAGGCTAGTGAAGAACTGCATCGACGGAGATAACAGTACGAACGGTGGTCATTTTAGTCATAGGAGTAAAGGTCTCCTCATAATTCACACCATATTCCTTAGAGAAGCCTTTGGCAACCAAACGAGCTTTATAACGCTCTAAAGAACCATCTAAGTGAGTTTTAACTTTATACACCTACTTACACCCAATGAGATTTGTACCTGTAGACAATGGAATAAGCTCATAAGTACTAGTTTTCTGGAGAGTAATCAATTCTTCAGACATGGCATTAACCCAATTGAGATCAGTACATGCTTCCTTATAAGATTGAGGCTCAAAATAGGCATGAATTGCCGTTAAAAAAGTATGATAGGATGGAGAGAAACATGTATGCTAAAAATCAAATCATACCGGTGGTGTACGAGTGCACAAAGAATAGCGTCATTCAGGAAGATCGAACGCCGAAGGAGCAGTAGGAGTAGGATCAGAGCTGGCAGGCAACGAGGGAGAAGAGGCAACCATTTGGCGAGAGTAGACTAACAGGAAAAAGGAAGGCAGAGTGGAGTGAGATGAGAGAGGGAGCTGAGTAACATCAAGATTAGAGATGAACTCGTCATAAGGCACATCGATAGGAAAAGAATATAAAAAAAGCAAGTCGTCCTTCAAGATAGGGGCATACTTGGGAGGAAGATTAAAATAGAAGAGGCGCTCGAAAAACACGATATGACGCGAGACATACAGGCGTTTAGACACAAGGTTATACCACCGATACCCTTTTTGCTGAAAGCCATACCCTAAGAAGACACATAGGGCAGAACATGCACTAAGTTTGGTCCGCCTGCTTTTTGGAAGGACAAAGCAAACGGAACCAAAAACCCAAAGCAAAGAATAATTAGGAGGCTGACCGAAAGCCTTTTCATAAGGAGAGTGACCAAAGAGAAGAGAAGAAGGCATACGATTGAGAAGATGCACGGCTATAAGAATAGCTTCACCCTAGAAAATGGCGGGGATAGAAAAAGAGAGAAGGAGAGACCGAGCTGTATGGAGAATATGTCGATGCTTTCTTTCCGCCCTACCATTCTGGGCTGGGGTGTTAGAACAAGGGGACTGATAAATTGTATCGGAAGAAGTAAGGAAATCAGTAAATTCAGTCGAAAGGTACTCCTTACCCAAATCCGAATAAAGAATTTTTATAGTAGTAGAAAACTGGGTTTGAGCCATAGAGTGAAAAGTGCGGTAAATACGAAGTAAATAAGATTTGTGAGACATAAAATAAACCTAACAGAACCAACTATAATCATCAATGAAGGACACATGGTAGAGGGAGCCACCCTTGGTGGAAATAGGTGAAGGACCGCACATAACATGTATGAACCATCGAAAAAGGAGAAGTAGAAATAAAAGTATTTTTATTAAAAGGAACAACTGACATGTTAACAAGTCTACATCCATTGCACTCAGAAATATAACTGACTGACACTTTGCCTAATTTACCATACTAAACTAAAAGATTTAAATGTTTAGTAGATAAATGTCCTAAACGGGAATGCCAAATGAAAAAAGGGAAAGAATGCTTGTCCAAAGAAAAGGGCGACATGGCAACAGAGGAAGTCGTCGGAAGGTATAGGCTCTTTAGAATGTATAGGTCACCAGCTCTACGCCTGATCCCAATCTGCTTCTTGGGCATCTGTTCTTATACAACACAACCAATGGAGGAAAAAAGAACATTAAAAGTAGAATCAGAAAGCTGACTAATAAACAAGAGACTAACAGACAAATACTGTATATAAAACACATTAGGAATAGACAATAAAGACGAAGAGGATGGAGCGACTAGACCGATAGAAATAACTCGCATAGGTGTACCATTTATCGTGTGAACAATAATAAGAGAAGAAAGAGAAACCCAATTTCTAAGACTAGACAAATCAAAAGTTATATGATGGGAAGAGTCCGAGTCAAAGATCCATGTTAAGGGTGATATACCTGAGAAGTAATTATTATGTGAACCTGAATGAGAGGTAGTCATGGAAGCATAGTCTCAGAAGAAGCAAGCATAAGCTGAAACTGATGAACCTGATCTAACAGCGATTGAGACGGGAGAGATGTGATGCCATATGATACAGGTGTGGTAAGGGTACCAAGAGGGCGATAAGACAATGCTGAGGTACAAGAGTTGGTTTATCAGGAAGAGTGGCCCTTCGGTGCTAACTTAGGACAAGCAGACTTTCAATGGCCCTTCTGGTGACAAAAACTGCATTCATCCATAGTCACTTGGGATTTCGGTTTTCCCGTGGCTTGAATCAAATGAGGAGAGGGAGTGGACAGCAGTGGAGGATGAGAAGTGGCACCAACTGACTGATTGGCAAAGACTGACGAAGAAGAAATAGCCATTTGAGCAACCTTAAACCTTGTCTCCTCTGCAATGAGTTCACAAATTGCCCCATCGACAGAAGCCAATGGAGAGCGATGAAGGATAGCACCATGAAGTGGCTCAAATTGATCACGGAGTGCCATAAGAAACTATACGAGTTACTGCTTTTCACGATACTAGAGGTAACTATTAACCAGTTTGAAGTCAAGAGGTTACATAAGAGCCAACTGATCCCAATAAGTTGTCATCTCATTATAAAACTCTTGGTTCGATTTATCATTATGTTTGGCACTTCGAATAGACATCTCCAGTTCACATTGTTTGGCAAAGTTAGAGGCGAGATACATGTTCTGAAGATAACCCCACGCATGCTTGATAGTGGTGTACTTAAAAAAAATTCATTTCAATACTTGGTTCCACAGAATAATGAAACTAGGTGAGTATCTGTGCATTCTCCATATCCCAAATTGCAATTAATGCATCATACGCCTCACCCTTTGGATCTGTAGGTCAAATGGTTCCGCCGGTGACATAGTCCTATCTCCCTTTTCTAAGGAGAAAATTCTTCATAATATTAGACCAATAAGAGTAACTGGTTCTATTAAGGCAGATGTTAATAGCTTGCAATTTATCTTTAGCCATAGGGAATAAAGTAAGAAAATCAGATTTGCAAATAATAGAATCAATGGATCTGCAACAATAGGCTAAGAATTGGTCCTGCAAAGATCCAAGGATTTGAGAACCAAGGTTGAAGAGAGAGAAAGAGCTTATAAGATTTTGGCGAGGTTGTCGGGGTTGGTAAAGAGGCTCGGTGAAGTCGTCGGTGCTAGTGGGGAGGTCCGGTGAAGTCGCCGGCAGTCAAAGAACTCCGGCTGAGGGTTTTTGAGGCCAAAGGATTGTTGATCTAGGGCTTTGGATGTCTCAGCGGCAAGGATGGTTGTGTAGATCTAGAGTTTTTGAAGTCGGCGGAGACAGTCGGAGAAGGTCCCGACAAAGTCGTCGGTGCTGGTGGTTGTCGCAGGAGATTTCAGATAGGGTTTTCGCAACTTGAGGAAGAGTAGATCTGAGGTTCAAGGGTTGGCGGCGCAAGCAATACGTGAAGTCGACGGCGCCGAAGGGAGAGGGAGAAGATCAAGGGTTGTTGCTGCGACTGGTTGTGAAGGAGAAAAGATCGAGGTGCCAAGAAGAAGATGACGACGGCGCTGGAGGGAAGGGAGGTCGGCTGCGCCAGAGAGAAGGGAGGTCGGCGGCGGATTAGGTTTTGAACCTTGCTCTGATACCATGATAGCAACAAAGTAAAGAATACTATTATTACATATTGAGCAAATACTTACAACTAATGATAAAATACATGATATATATATATAAAGGAAGACTAATAACCCTAATTATGTAATAATTACTAAACTATCCCTTATTATAACAAAATAAGAAAGATAATCTCGACAATCTCACACACTCTCACAAAAGTTATGTAATAGTATTTGTACGTGTGAAATTGACTTGATCAATCAACACGTTTCTATCCATTAAATAGGTTTTTTCTTTGCAAACATGAAATTTGATTAAGGTGAATATGACTTCAGCTGAACTTTTACTATAACAGAATATCTAAAAGAATTGGTATACACTTATATCTTGGACAATGAGCATTAAACTTGCCTTAGCAATAAAACGCATAGAAAAAGTCTATTAAAATTTCGCCCTTTGTTTCAGTTATGGACTCACTTTATTTGATAATTCTAACCGTGGTTGGGCTTCTGTTCTACTTTTTGCAGTTAGTTAAGCAAGAAATCTTGCCCCGTGTTCATGGTTTGGCACTTAGAACAACAGTTGCAGTGGTATGTGCGTTTGTTTTTTGTTTAATTGCCTAAGATGATTTTAAAATGGTTGCCTACCAATATACACCTTTTAATGTTGATCTTCTGCTATTATTCATTCGTTAGGTGGAAGTATGTTATTCAATGCTTTGTCCCTTGCAGAGGCTTGAATGATTTTTCATTATTTATTTATTATTATTATTATTTTGAGTTTATAAGAAAGTGAGTTTTCTGATAGATGCATATTTGATTGCAAATTATGATGTTTTAGGATTACAATTTAGGACATCATTGCTTAGGAATATTCTTCCCCTTTTATGACTTTTGAAGGAGTGAAGCTGCATTCCTTGCTACATGGTTCTTTAGTTTGTTGTGGCTTTCTTGTAGTGGCTATTTAGTTATCGCTTTTTTTCCCCCCCAGGAAAGTCTCTTCCTTTTCTGTATTCTAATTGGACTGTCTCTTACCATATACGACAAGGATTTCCGTTTTACACAAAATTGTAACAAGATTGGGAATGAAAAGAATCTTAATGCTGCATAGCTGATTGGCAAGGTTAGACAAAGAGAATCTGCAGCATGGAGAAGGTGTTTTAGGTTTAAATTTTGGCTGTCTACGTCCAACATGAAGAATCTCCTTGTTCTTAGAACTGAAAGGACAAAAAAGAAAAAGGAAAAAAAAAATGATGTGTTCTTGTTTCCAGTGATGTCCGGTTGAAGTATTATTTCAAGAGAAAGCTAGTTACTGAATGATGAAGATGATATTGCTCGGGTTATTGCCAAATCCCGTACTGGAGCACACTGGTTTGAGTGGGATGGTTGTGGATTCAGCATTTTGGGTTGTGGAATTAGCAGTATTCTACTGTTCCTTGTTGGAATGATGAGTTCAATTAGTTGGGTGACTTCAGACTTTCTAGAGGAAGGAGATAAAGTGTTCCACCTATATGAAATGGAGATTTCTTGGTTTTAATTAGTTGCCCAGTCCTTCTGGGGTAATTTATTGGCAAAGTAATTGCGATGGTGTCTAGATGTGATAAGGAAACTGTTTTTCCTTCTTTCCTCCCTAGGCACATCAAAGAAAAAATGGACACAAAAGGCGACATGACAATAGAAATATCGTGGTAAATTGAAAGGTAGTCTATATATATATATATATATATATATATATATATATTGTTAGCTTTATTATAATTATATTAGTTTTATTATTATTATTATTATTATTATTATTATCCGGTGTGGTTAGGCACACCATTTATTATTGTGTGGTCTCGTTATTCTATAAATAAAACGTTACGTACTCTATTGGGGTTAACGCCTTCATTCAACTTAATCATGTCTACTAACATGGTATCAGAGCCACCGAATCTCTGGTAACTCTAGCCGCTACCTAAACCCTAGTTGCCACCTAAACCCTACCAGACCCAAATCGTCGCCAGAAACTACACACCAGTAGCCTCCAATTGCCGACAGTCCCAAACTCAAGTTGCCAGACATTAACGCCCCACCCAAAACCCTTGCCGACCACCCAAGACCCTCGACAACCACCCAACAACCCTCGCTGACCACTTACAACTCTCGCCGACCACCCAACGACCCTTGCCAAACCACCCTAGCCCCTCGCCGCCCCTCGTCGCACACCCAGCGAGGATCGTCGTCCCTCCAGCAAGGCTCCCAGCCTCTCGTCGCACCACCCTTGGCGCCGAAACCCACCAACACCACCACCTCTAGCGCTAACACCCTCAAGCCAGTCCACTGTAGTCGCCGACAGTCACTGCCGTTGCCGAACTCAGTTGCTGTCACCCTACCAGTCGCTGAAATCTACCAAAAACCCACCAAACAGTCACCGATCGTGCTTTGAAAACAGTCTCCGACCATTTAAACAGTACCCGAAAACCTAGCCGAGTCGCCGAAAAAGTCGCCGGAACGGTCGCCAGAACAGTCGCACTGGTCTCAGCAGTTCTGTGTTTTTCGTCTCCCTCACTGCGTCCCTTCATTCATCCGTACAATTACCTGCTTTTCATTCACCGCCAAGATCTGTGTTCAATTTTTGTTGATGCAGTGAGGGTTGTCTGGTTGTGGATTCTCTGGTAGTTGAACAAGAATGTCATCGAAGGGCAATAGGTCTGCTACCTGGACTTCTGGAACTGCTGAGTCTTTGATGGATACCGGGCAACCAATGAGAACTGAGGTGTTCTCTTCTTCTACTCGGCTTGTCGATGAGAAGCTTGACGGTACTTCTGCTTATCCCTTATGGCGGAAGAATGTGTTGAAATCTTTGCAAGGCATGGAATTGGATTTTCACTTATTTGATGATGCCCTCAATCCTAGTTCTCCTCTTTATCGTACCTGGATACGAGACGATACTCGTCTCTTCAGTCAGATTATGAATTCCATGGACCGCAGTGTCAAGATTTTGATTTCTAGTGTCGATACTGTAAAAGAAATCTGGGGGACTCTAGAGGATATTTATGCTTCCACAAATGACTTATCGCGCCTTTATGATGTGATGCGAGGCTTTTTTCGCTCGCAACAGGTTGGTCGTCCTCTTCAAGAGCACTTTATGGGATTTAAAGTGCTTGCTGACGAGTTTGATCGGCTTCTTCTATTCACCAGTTCTATCAGCAAGTTTTATGAACAGCGAATGCAGATTCTCGTCATGTTTCTTAACCAGTTTGGATCCTGAATATGACAACGGCTCATTCCCAGATTCTTGCTGGGACAGATATTCTTACATTATCTGAGACTTTCTGTCAGGTGAGTTGTTCGATGCGCCGTGATGACACCATGTCTTCCTCTGATGCTAATGATCAGTCTGCCCTTATTGCTTCTCGAGGAGGCAATGGAACTCGTGGTCGTGGCCGTGATGAAGGTCAAGCAGGTGGGAGGGCTCGTGAGACTCGTTCTTGCCACTATTGTGGGATCCAGGGTCATATTCGCAATCAATGTTATAAACTACATGGAAGACCGTCCCCCGCGGCTAATGCTACTGTCGAGTACCCCCAGGTAGACTCGTCTTCCTCTTCTCAGAAGCAACTCGTACAGATGACCCCAGCTGAATATGAGCAGTATGTTCAGTTTCAAGTTACTATCCCTAGTCCTCCTGCCCCTGCGGCCGCTACCTTCGCAAGTAATCCTAGTGCATGTCTGGCGACTACTCTATCTGCCTGCGTTATTGATTCAGGTGCCTCGTATCATATGGCTGGTTCGGCAGGTATATTATCTGACTATCAGGTGACTCTTAGTCATCGTGGTGTTCTTGTAGCTAATAGATCTTCCTTACCGGTTAAGGGACGTGGAGTCGTTACTCCCACGCCCTCCTTAACCCTACCTAATGTCTTGCATACTCCTGGAAATTCATTTAACTTATTATCTGTCAGTTTGCTCACTAATGATCTCAACTGCTGTGTGATTTTTTATCATGATGGCTGTGTTTTTCAGGATCTTATGACAAGGAAGATTATCAGTAGAGGTCGAGTTTCTAGTGGGCTTTACTTTGTGGAGGAGGTGGCTGCTACGGCCTGCTCAGTAGTTCCCTCTCCTAGTTTTGATGCTCATTGCCGTCTGGGGTATCCATCTATATTTAGTTTACATAGTCTGTGTCCTAGTTTTTGCTCTATTTCTCATATTGAGTGAGTCGTGTCGGTTGGCAAAGCACCTGCGTGTGCCTTTATTATCTCGGGTCAACAAACGAGCTTCGGCTCCTTTTTCTTTGGTTCATTCATATGTTTGGGGGCCGTGTCCAGTAGAGTCTATATCTGGTTTTCGTTATTATGTCATATTTGTGGATGATTATTCTCGTGTGACTTTCTTATATTTTATGCGACATAAACCTGAAGTAGCATCTATTTTTTTCTCATTTTATATGGAAGTGAAAACCCAGCTTCAGGCTCAGGTTAAATGTTTGCGCAGTGATAATGGTGGCGAGTTTCTCTCCACCCAGCTGAAGACTTTTCTATCCACTAATGGTATTGTTCATCAGACTTCTTGTCCAGCTACCCCACAGCGGAATGATGTCGCTGAGCGCAAGAACTGCCATATTATGGAGACTGCTCGTGCGCTTTTGTTTCAAATGCACGTGCCCAAGCAATTCTAGGGGCATGCCGTGTTAACGGCTTCCTACTTAATTAACCGTCTCCCCTCTCTAAGTCCTTAGTGGTAAAATTCCGATGGCGGTCCTTTCTCCTGCAACGAGCCTTTTATCTCTACCTTTAAGAATTTTTAGCTGCCTTTGTTATGTTCGTGACACTCATCATCAGCGAACGAAGTTGGATGCTCGGGCTGTCAAATGCATATTTCTTGGTTATTCGAAAACTCAGAAAAGGTATCGCTGCTTTTGTCCATCTCTCCACAAGTTCTTTGTGTCCTGGGATGTTGCTTTTGTGGAGTCTACTCCTTTCTTTTTTGCATCAGATTCAGCTGTGTCGGGGAGTGGGCGGACTAATCTTGAACATCTTGATTTTTTAGTGTCTTGCTATCCTTTGTCCTCTTCTGTAGGTGTTCCCCCTATTGAGGGGTCCTGTCCACCTTCTCCTTCCACTCCTTCAGCTTCCTTAGAGCTTTCCTCTACTGAGCCCATCTCCTCGTCTACGGATCCTCTTCCCACGGTAAGTGTTCCTTCCCCTGCTCGTGACACTCCTATTGCTATTCGGAAATATTATCGCACTTGCAGGGATCATCTTCTCTATACTACCTCCTACAAGGGCCTCTCAGTCTCTTTACAGACTTGTATCGCCACTCTCGATCAGACCACTATTCCTCGTACTGTTCTCGATGCCTTAGCTAACCCTGGCTGGCGGGGTGCTATGTTGGAGGAAATGCACGCTCTTGAATCCACTTCTACCTGGTCCCTCGTTTCTCTTCCGGAAGGCAAGCAGGCTATTGGTTGCAAATGGGTCTTTACGGGCATGGTCAATCCTGATGGTTTTCTTGCCCTGCTGAAGACCCGTCTCATTGCCAAGGGATATGCTCAGACATATGGGGTTGACTATTTTGAGACCTTCTTTCCTGTTTGCCAAAATAACCTATGTTCGCCTGTTTATGTCTTTGGCTGCCACTCATCATTGGCCTTTGTATCAGCTTGATGTGAAAAATGCTTTTCTTTATGGAGATTTGCAAGAGGAAGTTTATATGGAGCAACCTCTCGGTTTTGTTGCTCAGGGGGGGGTCACAGCTGGTTTGTCGTCTCCATCGATCTCTTTATGGCTTGAAGCAGTCTCCACGTGCGTGGTTTGGTCGCTTTAGTATGGTTATGTACTAGTTTGATCTTCTACAGTTCGGCAAAGATCATACGGTGTTCTATAGATGCCCATCTGCTGGTTGTATTATATTGATTGTTTATGTTGATGATATTGTTATCACCGGTGATGATGCAGTGGGCATTTTTGCGTTGAAGTAATTTTTAAAATCTCAGTTCCAAACTAAAGACTTGGGAGAATTGAAATACTTTCTTGGAGTCGATGTGGCACGAGATAAGAAGGGTATCTTTATCTCTCAGAGGAAGTATATACTGGATATATTCTTGCTGACGCTGGCCTGTTGCACGCAAAGGGGGTCGAGTCACCTATGGACTCGAGTGTTAAACTTCTTCCTGATGAAGGTGAGATTTTTCCTCACCCCGACAGATATAGAAGAATGGTTGGGAAGTTAAATTATGTAACAACAATGACAAGATCAGATATAGCCTTTCCTGTGAGTGTGGTGAGCCAATTCATGGCGGCACCTCGGGTCTCACATTGGAATGCCGTGGTTAGAATTCTACACTATATTCACAGTAATCCTGATAAGAGATTGCATTTTAGTGATCACGTCCACTCTATGATAGAAAGGTATTCTGATGCTGACTAGGCGAATGCCCATTGATGGGCGGTACACTTCTGGATACTCTATATTTATCGGTGGCAATCTTATCTCTTGGAAGAGCAAAAAGCAGGACGTGGTTTTGAGGTCAAGTGCAGAAGCAGAATACTGAGTCATGGCCTTGGCCACATATGAGATTTTGTGGCTTTGTCAATTGCTTAGTGAGTTGGGCGATCCCTGTAATGGCCCAACAAAGTTTTGGTGTGATAATAAATCTGCAGTGTATATTGCCACGAATCCAATGTTCCACGAGCGTACTAAATATATTGAGGTGGACTGCTATTTTATTTGGCATGGGTATCAGAATGATGTGATCGTGTTTGGTGCGGTTCGTACTGGAGAACAGTTGGCAGATATCTTTACTAAGTCTGTTCCAGGTCCTCGGATTCGATAGTTATGTAACAAGCTGGACATGTTAAATATATATGCACCTGTTTGAGGGGGGTGTTAGCTTTATTATAATTATATTAGTTTTATTATTATTATTATTATTATCCGGTGTGGTTGGGGACACAATTTATTATTGTGTGATCTCATTGTTCTATAAATAAACCGTTGCGTACCTTACTAGAGTTAACGCATTCATTCAATCTAATCATGTATACTAACATATATATACACGCGCGCGCGCACACACACACACACACAAAGTTGAGATCAACTTGCACTTGGTCTATAACTTATTTATTCGTTAATATATTTTTGAGAGATTTACATCCCATAAGACTAACCATTAGATAGATTGAATCCTATCGGCTTACATGCCAAATTACATTGTCAATCAGAAGTTAGGAGATCTCTTATCTGCGTAGTGCTCCAAATTAGAGTTATATTATAGAAGAGAGGCAATTATCCCCCTCGAAGTTTTGAAAGTTACTATTTAAGTATTTGTTGCTTTAAATCTTACTTTTTGTTTCCTACATACATATATAAAGCTATCATCGGCACTCGGGACGTAAATTAGACCTATCATTTGATTCATTCCGTAAATTATATTGTATATTATATAATATTGTGATGTAAGATAAACCAAACCAAACCAAGCATTTTTTCCCTCTTATTTCTGTCAGCCAGGTAAATTCTTTTTCTCCATTCAGCTCTATCAATGGATTTATGTTTATTTAAATTATATATTATCCTGGCATAAGATATTTTTATTATTTAAAATGTACTAAAATTTAAATAGGATTTTAGAGAAAAGGGGGATACTTGTCTCTCGTTCATGTGGGAGGCTACGGATTTTTCTTTATTATTAAATTGAACTCCTTTCTCAAGCATTGTTGACAATTAGAGCATCCAAGTGTCTAATTTGGACATGTGGGACTAACACATATCACATCCTTGACCTTTATCCTTGACATATCCAGTGTTGTAGAATGAATAGTCCATGTAATACTAATGATGATACATCTTAGAGACAAAATGTTTTTCTTTCGAATAAAAACTTGTTATATATTGTTTTTTACCAACTACGTTACAACTTCGAAATCTTGGGCTTGAAATATGGAAGAGCCTCTTTGTATGTAATTGGAAAGCTGCATGCATATTACCCTCCTCAGGTCATGCACTGGTGCGAGCCTCACGTACTGCGTTACTATTTCTCTTTTGCCCAAAACTAGCACTTGTTTACAACTCTCTTTCCCCACCATTCATTGCATAGCTTGCCCATTTAGTGAACTTAACATGGCTTTTGGAGCTGCATGGATAGTGAGGTATTATCTAGAAGAAAATGCAATTACCCAGCGTTTTGTCAACCAATTCTGGGTTATGGGCATGTGGATTTATAATTTACTTGACTTTATCACTTTATGCCTGTGGTGGCAACCCTCAGACTTGAACCCTACCCTCATTATGCTTCCCTCCAGTTTTTGCGATTGCACCGAACTTTGGTCTCAATAGTTTTCTGTCACTGCAAAGTATATCACAGGTAGCTCAAAATGCCTCCTAAATGATGAAGACTATAGGTGCTTGTTCTAATATTTTTATTAGAGCCATTTTCAGAAAATGACAAATTCTTGAGCTGAACTTGGTTTTATTTTGTTGGTAGGTGAGGGTAAATGCTCTGTTATGTTTAGGTGAGATGGTTCACGTGCTTGATAAGCATGCTGTTTTAGATATCTTGCAAACAATCAAGCGTTGCACGGCTGTTGATCGGTCTGCTCCAACTCTTATGTGCACTCTTGGGGTTGGAAACTCTATTTTGAAGCAGGTAATATTTTCTGTTAATGAAATTCTTTTTGGTGGCTGGCAGCCGACTACAGGTAATACATTGAATGCTTTTGTACAGTACGGATTGGAATTTTCTGCAGAACATGTCCTCCCAATGCTCACACCACTTCTCATTGCTCAACAACTGAATGTTCAGCAGTTTGCAAAGTATATGCTCTTTGTTAAAGATATCCTCAGGTATTACTGCCTTCCCTTGCATAGTTACATCCGTGGTTCTCTCTCTCTCACACGCGCGCACACAGTTTATTTACCTGTCCAGAGGGAAGCAGTTCCTTTTCTTTTCAAAATTATGAGATGGTATTGGCTTTATTTTATTTTATTTTACAATAGGAAGATTGAAGAAAAGCGAGGAGTAGCTGTGACGGACTCTGGATTTTTAGAGGCAAGACAGTCTCCTACTTTGGATGGGAATTTAAGTAAAGATATTGCAATCCGTACATCTACTTCAAGCAATAAGCCTTCATGGGATGTAGATTGGGTTCCGACCACAATTGGACCAGCCATTACTATCCAGTCATCTACAACAAATATGTCATCGAGTCAGCCTGCTATGGTTAATAAGCCAATTCAAGTTAATTCAGTAAACTTGCAATCCTCAATATCTGCTGTATCGAGCCACCAAATGGCATTGTCATGTCCCCCAGTTGATATAGAATGGCCTCCACAGTACTCATCTGATGTTATGCCTCAATTGGGTGACACTGAAAAGCAAAATCAGAAGACAGCAGCGTCTTCCTTTGATAATATAGATCCCTTTTCTAACTGGCCCCCACTGCATAGTGGGTCTTTAAATGCTTCTGTACCTTCCAACAATGGCAAAGGGGCATCATCCTCTGACAAATATGGATCCAGTTTGAATACAAGTAACCTGAATGGTCAAAATTTCCAGACTGCCAACAGCAACAATTGGGCTTTCAACACCCAAAATTATACTCAGCCATTGAGACGGAATCAGGGGAATTCTACAGTGGGTACTGGTAATGTTAATAGCGGTGGACTCAACCAGAACTCAATCGGGTATTTGAAACAAAGTCGGGACATTTCAGCTTCTGGTACATACACTGATGACAAAACAACAGATCTTGGTTCCATATTTGCTTCTGGTAAGATCGAGCAGACTGCACCTAGACTTGCTCCACCCCCACCGACTGCTGTGGGTAGAGGAAGAGGGAGAGGACGAGGGAGGGGAAATCAAGGGCAACCAGGGGCTGCTTCAGCAATGCGGTCTACCCATGCCCAATCACAAGTTGAGCTGCCACCTCTTTTGGATTTGCTGTAACCAAGGTCATTTGTCATGGGTAGTTTCAAAATGACAATCAAGAAGAGATGTGATCAGCCATACCACGTTCAAAGAGACAGATTCATGCTCTAAGATGAGATGAAGATACCCAGTGCACATGCCCAGTCTGTGACGTTAATGGCTCTCTGCCATGGTGAGGTTGTTGTAGGTTGGTTGGTTATGTTTTGGTTGTATGATAGCACATCATACTCCATGGTTTTCTCTTCCTTTTTTCAAGTTCTTTCACTTTCCTTTACTTTCTTAGTTTCCTACTATTATTAAAATTAGAAAGTATTATATAAAGTCATTATTGTATTCTTTAGAACCGTTAGCTCCCATGAATGGGTTTGAAAAACAATGATACAAAATGAAATTGTGGAACTCTCATTCTGTCAAGTTGGCCTGCTGAAAGGATTTGGAGAATATTGAATTGAACTATAATTGGCATCCAACTCCTTGCACTTGGGTTCCGCTTTAATTTTCAGCCTGTTTGAACCTCATCCGATGATGATTACATTCGATTGATTAGTTAATACTAGGAATTTAATTGGCATGCATAGTTAACAGCTATTTGAGTTTTTTTTTTCCCTCGTGTGTTTTTTTTTTTGTTTGTTTGTTTGTTTGCTTTCTTTTCATGATTGTTTTTGAGCTGTACAATTTTAGAGCATCAGTGAAAAGTCTGGTAAGTTATGGATAGCTGAAATTGTTGAACAGTAAGCAATTTGATTTGATGAAGCCTCAATGGACTTTGACAGGATGATAAACAGGATGATAGTTATGGATTTGGAGTCCAGAGTTGTAATGTGATTGCAGTTCATAGATAAATGGGGATGAATAGTTTGGAATGTTCTTTCACTATTCATTTTTTCGTGGAAAATATTGGTTGCTGAAAATTTTAGGGTGTCATTGTATGCCTTAAAAGATTGGGATTTCAGGCAAAAATCTAAAAAATTAAGCTTTAAGCGCAACGTCCATCAGTAAAAAATTTAACGCCCAAGTTTTAATTGCGTGATTTCTTTTAAAAATATTTTATAAATAGGTAAATTTATCTATTTTGTATAACAAACAAATAAATTTATCTATTTAATATTTATTTATTTGCATATTAACACAAATAATACAAATAGATAAATTTATTTGTATTCTTTATACATATTTAGAAAAGATACAGATAAATTTATCTGTGTTTTTTATACGTGTTTTCAATAAGATAGATAAATTTATTTATGTTCTTTACGCGTACTTTCAATAGAAGACGGATAAATTTATGTGTATTCTTTATATATATTTTGAAAAAATATAAATAAATTTATCTGTTCTAATGTATTTTTGTCTCAAAAAGATTTTATGCGTTAAAATTTTTATAAAAATAGATTTTGTTTATTAAAATTTTTTATACTAAATAAAAAATAATAAATAACATGTAAATTAGACTGGTTATCAATTTTTCATAAAATTGCCTTTTGCTAAGATATTAGTTGCTTCGGTGGAGGCCACCTCACTCAATTTAAAGCCGACTTTCGGCTTGAATATCATTTTCTATATCTTACACTTCTGTTCCAATTAAGTAATATATGTGGAAATTTGGCCACAATCGTATTGTGTGTTTGGGATAACTTTTAGCCAAGTTGTTTTTTGTCTTATTTGAATTTGTTTCATTTTTTATAAAAAAAAATTGTTATTTTTTTGGATTTTTTTTTGTGGCCATGGAAATTTAAAAAGTATAATTATTTGTACAAATGTTGAAAAAGCTCCATGAAGATGAAAAAAATTAATTCAAATAGAGACTTAAGTGTGGTTGTTCTATAACATTGGGAAGCTTGTGGCATGTCTAATTAATACATACACATCATTTATTTATAATTTCAAAGAATTATCTTACAATAGGGCCGACTTTACATCAAAAGAATAGATGCAGCATATCAAAAGAACAGGGTCATGTTTGATTAATTAGATTAATGATGAGAGAATATATAATTTCACTTAATAGGTGTAGGGGCCTTTTAGAATAGACAAATAATGAACACTAGTTGATAGGCAAATTATGCAAAATAATTAGAAACATATAACGGAGAGAGATAAGGTTAAAATTGGGTGAAAGAGAAGGCTAATTAAGTTTAGAGTATTCGCAATATGAACAACGTATTAAGCTCTCAAATCTAATTATCCTTGGATGTTCAGCTATCCATCATATTTATAACATTTGATAAGGTTTGTTAAGATTAGAATATGACTCCATAAAAGATCTAATCAAATTATGAAAGATGATCTTTGGGAATCAAGTGATTCTTATCCTGCAAATCAACCAGCTAGTGTTCTACTCTAACTCAACTAGGTAAGCCCATGGCGCCCTGTTGGTACTCGACCCATTTGGGTAAAGTACCCGGCCCACTTCGGTCGAGTGACTTAGGGGTCACTCGAGTGACTTGAATGAGTGGGTCCCATGACTCGACAAATCATTTCTTTAGCCACTAAACCACATGTCTCCCAACGTCCCGTACAGAATTATGCTGCCATTGTCTTCATTGTTTCTGGGACACTTTCGACTCTCAGAGGAATCTATGCTGATATAGTTTGTGCTGTATGTATTTGGTTTTGTTCATTCTGCCCTAAGCCACATAGTCTGTGCTATGTCAAATAGCCAAGTAGTCATAACTACATCTACAGTCTGTGCTGTCTTCATGGTCCGTGCCATGGTAATGTAATTGAGTAGTCAGGGCTACTGTCATAATCTGTGCTATACTTTATAGTCTGTGCTGCGAAAATGTCTTCATTCGTAATCATGGTTACGCTTCATAGTCTGTGTTATGGCATATCGTACGCCTTATTATGGCGAACAGCAATAATAGGCGACTTAGCTACTAGAAGCTCTAATAGCTAGGCCCCTCATATGACTCGATCAAGTCGAGTACATCACTTTGAGCTACTTGAGGGACTCGAGCACCCCGAGTGACTCGAGTAAGCTCAACTTCCCCATAGAGGTATGTCACTCGAATATAATATTTGTCGGCAGTTTTGAGTTTGTTTAGACTGATTCGATCACTCGAGTCACTAAGATAGTGAGTGGCTCGAGCTTCTAGCTGATTACTTCTTTAGAAATCGCATACTCGTTTTACCACATAATTTGGGTTATCTGACTTATCCGTAGTCCTCGAGCTACTCATGGTACGAGTCACTTGGGCAGGCCCACCAAAGTTCTGTATGTTACCGGTATCTAGGAGTTGTAATTCAGACCACGCTCCGAACCATTTAAGTGATTGTGATCCAACAAAGCCAACTATCCGAATCACTAAGAATACTAACAGCTCTAGTTCAAGTTGCTCGTACCTAAAGGAAACGTGTTGCACAGCTCGAGTCTTTGGGACTACCATTTTTATTTCTTCATGAGTATTTTCCACATTCTGTACATTTGGGTACTCTGATGTGTCTGAGCAGCTGAGGGGAATAGCTCGACTCCTGAGTAGTTTGAGTCCCTTGAGCGATTCCAGTTCCTATTTATAACGTCGATTTATTTACTTGAGCGACCTAGCGGTTCGCATTCTTTTTGAAATCACCTGGCCTACTTATTCCTCCAAGACTCAAGTGGGATAATGGAGGTTGGGTCAAACCGAGCGACTCGGTTTGAGTTGTTTGGATATACCTGCTTGGGCTATTTGGGTGTTTCCCTCTCCCCCTTTGTAGCCTCGTATCTTGTTGCTTATTGTGTAGAATTAGTGTTACCCGAATCACAAATAGGTTGAATTTTTTCAAATTACGTACTCGAGTAATTTCAAGCTATAGACTTTCTTAGTCTCCATCGTCTCATTGAATCTCACTCTTCTACGATAGGTAGTCTTATGTGATTAGTAATAAATAAATTATTAATATTATATTTTTTTAAGTATTGTATATCTCTAATTTTGTGGAGTCAGTTATCTAATGAATTCATAATCCTTTCACCACTATTGAATTCAAGCAAGATAAATATAATTTTTTGAGATATATAATTCAATTTTATGTTTAATTCGGTCAATTAAACATGCCTTAAATGTTGCATATGTATTAGTTAGACATACTATATGGATGTTGCATATGTATTGGATGGCAAATAGTGCTATTGCAAAAAGTACTGCAATTTGGAGCAATGATATTATTTCTCGGAGTTTTTATCTAATGCTACTCAAATAGCCATCTTATGTTAGATACAAGAAGACATAATCATTACTAAATATGAAAATACCACAACATTTTATAAGTTACTTACAATTACACCACCCTTGTTCACCACCCTTGTTCATTGTTGTTATGCCCACCTTCCCTTGTCAGTTCCGAGCAATTTCCAAGCCTAGTAAACAAACGTAACTATAGAACACTCAACAGAGTTTACTTCAGCACTACTCGTAGGCCTTTAGAAATTGAAAAAAAGAGTCCTCCGTTGGATTAGCAGGAGTGTTGGGATGAATTTCTCCCGTGCGGTTAAAGTAGGCGTGAATCACAAAGTTGGTTGGAAATTAAAACTCACGAGCACGCTTATTGCTTCTCTCTATATGACTCTGCTATTACAAGATGCAATTCATGTCCTCTTATAGGCCAAGAGTAGATTTCAAATTCGAAACTGAAACGTAATGGAATAAAACATAAGATTTGACAACTAGTCAAAAATAAAAATAAAAAAATCCACAAGATTGTAGAAAAATAAACGAAAATAAAAACAACTTTGGATAGAGGGTACTTGATCGGTGCTTAAAGGCACCATTTCAATCTTACAAATTACATTAGTTAACCCTTTATTTTTATGTTAAATAATATGTTTTATAAGCATTTCATTGTTAAGTATCAGAATAGGCAAGAGGGTGTACAATCAGGCTAAAATGGGCTAAAAAATTGAAAAAGAAAAGCAAAAAAATGGGAATTCTGAATGGTTGCTGGACCGGAAACACTATTCCACACGAATTTTTTGGCCGAAAAAGAATGACCCAATGGATGCTTCAAAACAATTGAGGTAAAATAGTTATAAAATAATTGGGTTTAAAATAGTATTTTATTGTGCTTTATTAAA
>JAOTRH010007766.1:0-23534 GCA_034768845.1 Heliamphora exappendiculata
ATATTTTCAAAAGATATTTTCAAAACTTAACTCCTAAGTTTCCTCCAAACTCTCTCTGCCTTCTCTCTAACTTCTCGAGGGCCCATGGCTTGATTTTTGATAAACCAATTACTGATCCTTAGTATGGGCAACGTGGTTTACGCATCCATCCGGACGGAATTCGATTCTGACTAAGCTTGAATTTGCACGTGGATCGAGGCGTCGAGTTTTTGACCTAACGAGGTAGGATCTCAGATTCTATTGCTGTATAAGGGTACCATATGTAATCGTATACTGTTTTACCATTTTAAAACGCATGAAATGTGATTTTATGTTTTAGATCATGTTTTGATTTAAAACTATTCTTCAGCATTTTCGGCAGATGGAAAGGTTTGTTGAGGGTTTTCTTTCTAGGTTTTGGCGTGAGGCTTGAGTGTGTGGATGTTTGAGAGTGTTTGATGAGTGTTTGGAGGTTCGATTTGAGTTTTGGAGGCAAAAACCAGTGAACCCGTAGCCCAAAAACAAAATCTGGGGGAGTTCAGTCGATTGAACCTTGGAGGTCAGTTGACTGAATCATGCCTTGGGCAGTTCAGTCGACTGAACCAGGAGGGTCAGTCGATTGAAATTGCTTCTGTTTGGTTTCTCCTTTTCCAATGAGATTTTCAGTCGACTGGGGGCTTGGGCTAGTCGACTGGGGTCCTGTGTGGGCTAATTGGTGTTGATTTTGATGGTTCGGGTGGTTTGTTTGGGCCAAGGTTGGTTTGCAAATGTGGGTTTTACGAAAACTTTTGGGAGAAATGTGTTTATTGGAGGCTTGGAGCTAAACCTAGGGGTTGAGGCTCATTTTCTAAATGTTTTCATAAAATGTTTATGTTTTTACATGTTTTGATTTGATCTCCATGATTTCATGGATTGGATCTCATGCTTATACATGCATTGTATAACCACTTTTGGGGAAATCATTATGGAAATATTTTGTTTTGATCTCTTGGTGAGGGATGGATCTGTGTATATGTATAATGTACTGATTTGAAAAATATTTTGAGAAGACTATCTAGATGTACCAGGATGATGTGTATGTGGAACGAGTTGCCCTCGGTGTAAGTCTGGAAACGTGCGCAGCGTAGATACTTAGGTCCTTCGGGTTAGTCCTCGTAAATTGAGACGGATGGGTGCTTAGTTCCCTCGGGTCATAGCCGTAAACTAAGTCGTACGTTCATGGTGCTCCGTATATAACCTGTGTGTATCTAGGAGATCCCAGGATATCTGGAGGCTAGATATTGGACAGAAGTCTATAGTTGTGACCTCTGTCCCCTGGTGATAGAGTGGGTACATAGGATTTTATTCTTCTTTGCCGCGATGGTACATTTCGCGAGGAAATGATGTTTTTGATTATTGTTTTTCCTTAACTGTGGTTGGTTATTTGTAACTTTTGTATCACATGGTTTTAAGAATGAAAACAGGGTTTTATGTTAATAAAATCATTTTGGGAGACTTGTGTGGTCTGATGGGAAAACTTGAGAGTTTTGGATGGACAACCTGTTTTGGTTTTCTAGTTGAGTTCACTGCGACCATATGATTGCATATTTCTGCTTTATAGCTTATTATCTGTTTTCTATTGGGCTTCGGCTCACAGGTGAAAATTTTTTGTAAAATTATTTTCAGGTGATGATGTGGCTGAGGAGTAGCTTGGTGGTGTCCGCGGTGGCGGAAGACTTTTATAGTTTTTCTTTTTTTTGGTATGCCTGTTCTTGAGGGCAGATTTTGTACGCCGTAAGGCAATATATTGTACGCATGATTGGACTGCTGTCTTTTATATATGAGAGATACTCTTTTGTTGGGTATTCTATTAGTTTCGACAGGCAAATTTCGATATATGAAAACCTGTATTTTCATATAAAACTGGTGTTTTGTGGATTTTCAGGTGACCCTGAATTTTGGGGCGTGACAAAACTATAGAGATTGATTTGTAAATTAAGTACAAGCAATTGACGAGTTTAATTTAATATTTTGGGAATAAGATTTATATAAGAAATTTAGAGATATATAGTTAAGAAATGTTGGTTCGCTTGTAAATAAATTAAATATTTAATTTGACATTCCATGGATATATGTATAATGTATTTAATGGGAATAGGGGAGTAGTTAAAGAATGAGGCAAACTCAAATACTAAATTTGAAACCATATGTTGGGACCAATGAATTAACTTTATAATTTAACGAAGAACTTTGTGAGAAACGTGGAAATGTTAGTAAATTAACTTATCGAAGTGGATTTTATCCAATACTGACGCGACGTAACTTCCGAATTTAGTTAATTTGAATTCATAAAAATATGGAATACGATGGCAAAAGCTAAGGTGATCACATAATACATGGACAATGTGTTATAATGGGATAACTGCATGATACTGAACTTCAAATAAGATAAACGTAATTTTAATGAATGATTGGGTTCAAAAAATATGAAGCTCTCAGCATAATGATGAATCATTGTGAGAAATAATTCAAGTTAATTGGGTGGATGATGAATTATGTTGAAGTGTTAGCATAAAGAATTAATGAGATAATGAAACAATAATTTATCTTTGTCTTATAAAAAAAAATAAAAAAAATAAAAAAATAAAAAAAATAAAAAAATAAAAAAAATGAGATATGATTCGAATGACGAGATATTAAATTGGTTTAATGAGTTAAATCCAAAGATCAATGGTTAAAGTTTGAGAATCCATGATTGTGAAACATGATTTTTGATTGGTAATATTGAAATGGAAAAATACCAGGAAGGTAACTTGAGAAATGTGTGATTGTAAAAAAAAAAAAAAGATGGACTCCCGGTTATTAATGAATATTAATATGGTTAATCAAATATTGAACCAAAGATAATTGATATGGATGTGATAAGTTGGGCTTGACTAGCTCCACAGGTTAGCCCCCGGAAAACGAATTTGGATATTGTGTTCCCTCGGCCGAGGTCCGTAAAACGGATATTGTCATGATGAGCTATAGAGCTATCTATTACCCAATGGCTTCGCGTAACCTATTGGGGGAATATGGAGGGGTTTCTATAAGCGGCACCCTACGTGGATATCTAATGATTGTCGTGGTGAGTTATAGAGCTATCTATTACCAAATGGCTTCGCGTAGTCTATTGAGAAAATAGAGAGGAATTTCTATAAACTGCACCCGGCGAGAATATCTGATGATTGTAGTGGTGAGTCATAGAGTTATCTATTACCCAATGGCTTCACGTAGCCTATTGGGGGAATAGGGAGGAGTTTCTATAAGCTGCACCCTACATCGGTTCAATATTTGGTTTATTGAATTGAAAGTGAAACGTGGAACAAGAATTGAAGAATTTGAAAGAAAGTAATGGTTTTAATATGGATAAGAGTTGAATTAATAGCTGAATAATTGATTAAGAGAAAATAAAAGTAAAAATAAAAATTAAAGAATAATAAAGAGAATGTGTAATTAATGTGAGGAAAAAAAAGAAAAGTATTGAAAGTTTAATCTTTGAATACGAAAAAGAAGTGGGTTAATTGATAATAATAGATGTGGTTTATTGATGATAAAAGATACGAAATAATAGAAGATGAACTAAGTAAAAGAAGACGTAAGGATAATAAAAATAGGAAAGAACTTGAATGGGAATGAAATGATAGAGTAAATAAATAACTGATGAATGGAAAGGAAAATTAGCGGTATATGATGAAAAAGGAGTGCATTAGTAGTTGGTAACTAATTAAAGAGAAAATGGAAATGAAAATTTAATAGATAAATTATGACGCTGAAGCGAGTTTAATGATATTATAACGTGGAAATAATTAACCGACAAACTAAGTGGATAAGTTAAGTAAATATGAAGCCAAGAAGTCTAAATAAATTTATATTGCCTTTAAAATTTATATAAACTGGATGTGTATGTGCATTGAGAAATAAATAAAATGAATAAATGAAAATGACTGCATAACATCTTGCATATTCACACATTATAAGCCATGCATTGCACTTATTTTAGTCTTTATCCTATGAGTTTTGGTTCACGTTGGCTGCATCAAATATTTTACAAGTTTAAAGAGGAAAAGACATAACATGAAGTTTGGTGAAGGATCAAAGTAAATGAAGAATGAAAGATGTTTGTAGTTTGTAATTTTAAATAATGTAATTTGTAATATTGTTGGTAATTTATGGGTGCTTGTAAAGAAACATGCATTTTTATCTCTTATTTATCGATGTCTTTTGTAGTTGAATATTAGATTTATGTTTCAAAGTGTTAAGGATAGAATAAGTTTTTCTTAAGAAATAGTATATATATGGAGAATTGATTTGAGTTGATGAGACCACAGTGGTGGAGAAATTAGTAATTATGAAATAGTTATATGGTGATTGTGTTTGAAAACTGGAATCCAGGCGGTGTTTGAGTACAGATTGATATTTAAGTTCAACAGGTCTATAGGAAAAATCTGGGATAGTCCGAAAATAGAGGAAACTTTGCCGAAATTTCTAAGTTTTAGACTTAGAATATTTTTGAAGTGTTAGAAAGGAATTTCCATAAATAGGGTTTTATAAAAAGAAGTCTCCTCGATTATTCTGTAAAGTTGAATTATCGAGTGAGGTTCACGCACCTCGGAGGTGAGGGCGTGATAGTAACCAAGTGTTGGCGAATCATAGTGATTTTCTTTGTCATTTTCCGCACCAAGTCAGGTCCCAAAATCGCAGCTTCTCCCGCATCAGCCTAACACACTGATGACCTACATGACTTGCCATACAAAGTCTCAAAAGGCCCCATTCCAATGCTAGACTGATAGCTATTATTATGTGTAAACTCTACTAACGACAAATGATCCTTTTAAGAACCCCAAAAATTGAGTACACAAGTTCTCAACATGTTCTCTAGAATCTATATATTACACTTGGACTAATCATCCATCTAAGAATGAAAACCAGTGCTAAAAAGCATATTCGTCCCTAAAGGTACTTATAGACTCCGCCAACAGCGTGATGTAAAACACGGGTCTCGATCGAAAACAATGGATATAGGTACTCTATGTATTCGAACAATCTCACTGACATACAGCCTACTCAACATATCTACGGAGTCCTTCACATGGATGGAAAGAAAGTGTGCAGACTTTGTCAGTCTGTTAACCACAACCCAAATAGCATCATGCCCGTTTGGTGATCTAAGAAGTTTAGACACAAAATCCATTGTGATGTTCTTCCACTCCTATTTCGATACTAGCAATGACTGTAACAACCCTGTTGGCCTATGATATTTTGCTTTCACTTGCTGACAAGGCATTGAGAAACAAATTGAACCGCATCCTTCTTCATTCCCTTCCACCAGAACTGACGGCGCAGATCATGATACATCTTGGTGCCTCCCGGGTGCACTGTAAGACGAGAATGGTGGAAGTCCTGTAACACATCATTGCGGCACGATTATGGCACAAATACTCTCTTAGCAAATCTCAAATTCTGATCTAGACTCACAAACCATCCTTTAGTATCTCCCCCACTAGCAACACGATCCCGAAACATCTGAGCTTCTTGATCTGTCTGTTAAGCCTCCAGAAAATGGGCAATCAACATGAGTCGCGAAACCACTGAAAATAGGGTCTTACCCTCCTCTCAATTACATTTATTTTCACAACCCAGGAGTCCAACTCACAAATGGTTCATCTCCCAATCATTGCCACGAAACATCATTTCTGTTCCAAATTCAAATTTCCCATTTAATTTCTAAATTACATTTTTCTATAGCATCCCGTTTCTCCTTCCAATTCAAATACATCATAAACTTCTTTATTCAATTTCTCACAATTCACATCTTTCCTTTCGGTGTTACCAAATACCAGCACAAAGTTAATGCAAACAAGATCACGTCATTTTAGAAAGGAATACATCCATCATGTATATAGATATCAAGTTGAAACTCGCTTTTAAATTCGATGTCATGATCTTAAGTTAATGCCATGCACTCATATGTGTTAATCATTCTATTTATCACATCTCCTCAGTTTAACCCTATAAATCTCGAATCACTTTTCCCATTCGCATATGAACAATTCATCCAATTTTGATAAACCGACTCAATTAAAAAATAAATTTTACAAGTGAACACTGAGTTGTAGGAAGAATGCCATAAAATATCCAACGTCCTTTGAGTAAAGTTGCAATTTGTAGTTCCTCTTCTTGATGCTTACTTAATGGTTGCTATTCAAAACCAAATCATTTTCATACTTTATTCTCAAGTCATACATTTCTATTCATTTGTTTGTTTTGGCATTCCCATGTTATCATGATTCCATCCAATTCATTGTTTATACGTCACAAATTCATAACAACCTCAAAAATAAATTTCCAAATTTCACTTGCTCTTATAATATTCACTGTGAAACCCTGACCTGTTTATTTTTGGAATTTTTGGACGTGCGTTACGTGTTCTCATTTGAGCGTATTTCTACTGCTTTTGATGCATGATTTGGCTTAGATATGCATGCGGGGTAGGTTCTCGGGATCGAAGGCCGTTGTGGCGCGAATTTTAAAATTAAAAAAAAAAAATATTTTAGAGGCCTATAAATATTTGGAGTTATGTATTTTCAAAAGATATTTTTCAAAATTTCTCCAACAAGATTCCTATTTTATTTCTACCTTCTCTCTAACTTCTCGGGGGCCTGGGGATCGGTTTTCGACGATCCAACAGTCGATTTTTGTTATTGGCACGGTGGGCTACGCAACCATCCGGTCAAATTTTGATTCCGATGAGGCTGAGTTTTGCATGTGAATCGAGACGTCGAGTTTTTAAGTCACCGAGGTAGGATTCTAAACCTGTATGTTTTATAAGGGTGCTACGTGTAATCGGGTGTCTTTTTACCGGTTAGTTTGCTGTAGATCTGAGCTTATGTTCAGTTGGATTTTTGGGTTTAAAACCCATTTTTTTGTCGATTTTGGTGGATGGAATTGAGCGTTGGGAGTTTCTTTGTGGTCTTGGTGTTAGGCCTTGGTGTGTGTATGTTTGAGGGTGTTAACAAGGGAGTTTCGAGGCTTCGATATGAGGTTTAGAGGGCTCACCCATAGCTTAAAAAATAGTTTTTGGGTGGGTTCAGTCGACTGGATCATGTTTTTGCGGTTCGATCGACTGAACCTCGATGGTCAATCGACTTAACCGTGGCTATTGGTGTTTTGTGGTTTTCCAGTGTGTTATTCGGTCGACTGAACCTGGGCAGTTTTGTGTTTGTGGTTTTGGTGTCCAATTGGCGTCCTATGGTATTCAATTGATTAATTTATGAGAATTAGTTGATTCAAATACCTGTGAATTCCTTTTTGGGTTTGGTGATCGTGCGGTGGTTTGGGGGTTATGTAGTGACGTCAGGTGCTCGTTTAGGTGCCGTCTTCGGGTGACATGCACGGTTGGACGTGGGTGTTGGTGCACGGTTATCTGCGTGTTCTTTCTCCGTCGGGTTTGTGTTGGGCGCGTGTAGTCGTCGTGGGTCTATGATGGCTGTGTTGGGTGTGTTTAGGGCCCATGGGCCCTTTGGGAAAAAGACGTTAGTTTGTGAAAATTGGGGTTTCATGGTTTTGGTGTTGGCTTCTGAGCTAGGCTTAGTTTTGTGGTTGGTTGTCCTAGTGTGTGGATGGGTCGTTCGGGTGACGGATGACGGGTGCGTGGCATGTGATGTCATGTTGGGTTATATGGCGGGTGGCGTCATGATGTATGGTTATACATGACTATGTACATTTATAAACTGTTATTTATGTATGGGTTACGTAAGGGAATTATGTGGTTTATGCTTTACAGACTCATTGTTTTATTAGCATGTGTATGTAGGCTCTGAGGAGCGGATGCATGTGGTTTGTGTTGCACGGGTTGCGTGCGTTGTGTGTGTTGCACGGGTTGCGTGCGTTGTGTGTGTTGCATGGGTGGCATGCGTTAGATGGGGCAGTGGTCCTTCGGTGAAAGCCTGAGAAGACATGTGATAGATGGGGTTGTGGTCCTTTGGTGAATGCCTGAGAAATGTTAGATGGGCCAGTGGTCCTTCGGTGAAAGCCCGAGAAGATTCTTGTGTTGTGTGGGTGCTTTGGACCCTGGGGTCTATCCCGTAAATTAAGCTGGTTGCCTCCATTAATGGCGTTGTTGTTGTAACTCCGTATAGAACTTGTCATTACCAAGGCAGTCTGTGTGACTCGGGTCTAGGGTAATGGGCAGGAGTCTATAGTTGTTACCTTTGTATATGTTTTCTTACTATTTTCCCCTTAACTGTGGCATGCGTAGTGCATGGATTGCATGAGTTATCTCCAGTTGTAGAAATGTTATTGGGGCTCAGCAGAGTCGGTTTAGATATATGTTCATGTGTTGCATATATACACCGGTTACCTTTTGGGTTCGTGCGAGTCGCATTTTCAAACAGTTTTATTGGCTTTGATGAGTCGTGATCTAAAACTATTTTCAAACTGTTTTAAGGCTTGAAAGAGAGTCTAAGACTGCACCTCATTTTCCTAGCATATTTTGCTTATATTGCATGCTTGTCTAGTTTCTGCTGAGCTTTGGCTCACGGTGTGGGATTTGTTTTTCTTTAGGTACCGGTTACGCTGGTTGATCTAGAGGTGCCGGAGGAGGTGGAAGAGTGTAGTCTTCCTTTTTGCTAGTTTGTTACATGTATGTTATAACATGTTTTTTGGCATTGGAGCCGTGTAATATAAGCCATTTGAGATTTATATACAATGCATGTATGGTTTATATTGAGAGTGTATCCTCGGTTGGATTGTATATTTGGTTGTTTATGAGTGTTTCACGTGTCCCAGAGTTTGGGACGTGATAATTTGGTATCAGAGCTCTGGGTTCGAATACCTAAGAGCCGTGGAAAGAGGGTGTATCCGTGTGTGGTTGATTGCGTATGCTTGACTGCATGTGTTTAGATGTTTTGATAACATGAACGTGATAGCATGCGAGTTCTATGTGAATGATGTGTATATGTGAGCATGGAGGTTGAATCTTAGGAGTTATAGCCTTGCCTTTGGGCGTTTGGGTTAACAAACTTGGGAGCCAAGTTAGAAACACGTTTAACTGAAGTTATTTCTAGCAGGGAGTCTGAGTAGGTTATCTAGATTGACGCGTCATTCTTGTCGGTTCTCCTCGGTATGTGGGGATTTGTTTAGCATGAATCTATGTGCTTATGTGTTAGCATGTTTATATAATTTATGCTATGTGCTGCGTCTCATGTTAAGTCTTTTTCATATAGACGCGATGTCCACGTGGGGAGGACGAGGCCGTGGTCAAGGCCGTGGCCGTGGTTTTGGCCGAAGGGACATTCCAGTCCTAGTTATTGGAGATGCCAATGCACCCCAAGGACCTGGTGATAGAGATCTGTTGCGTGAGATGGTTGGCTCCATCCGGTAGCTGGCTGAGGCCTCTATGGGGAGAGAGAGTATACTTGAACCGAGGGTGACGGTCGCAATGCGTGAGTTCCGACGTCTGGACCCTCCTACCTTTTTTAGGGATCCCAACCCCACGGTAGCCATGGAATGGCTGGAGCTAGTCACCAGGATCTTGGACACGCTTCAGATAGAGGAAGATGATCTGAGAGATTCTTTTGCAGCCTTCCAGCTGAGGGGGAATGCTCACATGTGGTGGAAGTTTGCCAAGACTACAGTTGGAGGCACTTGGGAGGCATTCACGAAAGTATTCCTGGAGAAATACTTTCTCACGACTTTGAGGGATCGGTACAGAGAGGACTTTCTTTTCCTGACTTAAGGAACGATGACAGTAGTTGAGTATGAGGCTGCGTTTACTAGCTTATCCCGATTTGCACAGGTGATTGTGCCCACAGATGAGTTCCGTGCAAAGAGGTTCGAGAGGGGTTTGAGGCCCGCTATCAGAGATCGAGTGGCGGCATTCAGGATGCAAGTCTTCACAGACTTGGTGGAGACCTCCATGAAGGTGGAAGACACTTTGAACGAGATGCGCAGAGACAGAGATAGTGGGAGTCACCAAGATAAGGGATGTGCACAGTCCCGGGGACGCAGTGGTAAGCGTTAATGGATGTATGGTTCGAGTTCGTATCCGGTGGGGTTGTACCAGCCACAGTCTTTTGCATCTTCACCTCCCGAAGTCTCAATGGGAAGGCCAGAGCAGTATGAGTTTCGTTGCTTCCAATGTAGGTAGCCAGGGCATCGTGTGTCAGAGTGCCCGCAATTGAGGCAGTCCTAGGGTTCAGTATCAGTTCAGTCATTGGGGAGGGAGTCACAGATTTGTTATGGATGTGGCCAGCCTGGACATATTCGTAGGGATTATCCCCAGAGAGAGAGTGTGCCTAGTACAGTAGGCACACCAGAGGGTTCATATGTGTAGGAACGACAACAGTATCTTGTAAGCCAGACTTACCGAGCGACAGATAGGGGAACTTCAATTCAGTCGGTGTAGCAACCGACAGTGCCGAGTTCTAGTGGACAGGCTAGAATGGGATTGCCCTGAGCGTATTCTCTTATAGCTCCTGGTTCTTCGAGGGCACCAGTCGCGTCGGATGATGCAGATCTGCCTTCAGCGAACAGAGGTACTTTATGAGTATATATGCTTTGGGTTAGTTCCTTCATTGCATCTGTTTGGGAGTTAGTGATGGATTCCGTAGATGCTGTGCTGTGTTGAGGCAGTGGCCGGTGATGATGTGAGGTTGGGGTGAGTTGTAGATCCAGTATCCTTGAAATAGTTAGCCATTGTCTAGGATGCCTGACCTTGTTTGACTATATCCTAGGAATGGTTTGGCTGGCCATCTCGTGTGCCTGTGTCGATTATGATCGATGTGGTTGTTTCTTTGACCTTATGTTGAATTTCGAGGGAAAAATTCCTTTAAGGGGAGTAGAGTTGTGAGACCTTGACCCATTTTTTTTTCGGCGTTTTCAGACATGTGTTATGTGTTCTCGTTTGAGCATGTTTTTACTGCTTTTGATGCATGATTTGGCTTAGATATGCACGCGGGGTAGGTTCCCGGGGTTATAGGCCGTTGTGGCGCGAATTTTAAATTTTTTTTAAAAAAAAAAAAGATATTTTGGAGGCCTATAAATATTTGGAGTTAGATATTTTCAAAAGATGTTTTTCAAAACTTCTCCAACAAGCTTCCTATTTTCTCTCTACTTGGTTTTCGATGATCCAACAGCCGATATTTGTTATTGGCACGGTGGGCTATGCAACTATCTGATCAGATTTTGATTTTGGCGAGGCTCGATTTTGCACGTGGATCGAGACGTCGAGTTTTTAACTCACTGTAGACACCCCAATTTGACCCTATCTAATCTTAGGCGAGTTCGATGGTGAAAGCAGGTGGATTAGTGCCTCGATACAATCCTCAGGAAGTGATCCAAGCTCGGTATTTGAACCCAAAACCTTCAACCCAATGAAATTTTGACGAACCATCGAAACTTGCTGCTCAAGTAAGGTGACCGCCAACTCTCTTCATGGCGCCCGCTATAGAACTTTGTAGAAACCCTAACCCAAAGTGGTGACCGCCACCTTCCATCATGGCGACCGCCAACTTCCATTGTGGCGACCGCCATAGAACTTTGAGGAACCTTCCAAAAACGTGACGACCGCCAGCTTTGATTATGGCAACTGCCAACTCCAAATGGCTTGATGTGTTCCAAAACGTGGCAACACCTAATTGGTTGAAGAATTCTATAAATACTGTACCCCAGCGTACGTTTTTAATACGAATTTTGAGTGAGAGAGACTCTGCCGATATACCGAGCAATCCCAAGCCCGAACGCCGAAACCCTGTCGAACCTCCGACCGACATCGAAGTCTTACTTGGATCACCACCCGAGGATTGAAAGCACATTTCCAACTTGAGGATTCCCCCCGGCAATCTAGGTACCTCGTTTGGATCCCCGATCATTCTAGCTCCATTTTCTCTCTTTTGGAGTGATCGGGTTAGCTTTCAATTTCAATTTGCATGTTTCTTTTGTTTGTGTAATTTATTGTTTAAATTACCTTATGTAATTGGTTCATTGTTCAGTTATTAATTTTTTCACATTCACACTTAACACATTTGTTTTTTTTTTTTAATTCATTAATTAGTGCTAATATAATTTGAGAATACGACTAAATAATATCGTTATTGTTATAATAAAAAATACTTACATAAAAATAGTTGCAATTGTCAATATTGCACCTATTTAATAATAATTTTTCTTTAATTTAGTGTTTCCTTTGTTAGTATTTTATTTATTTCTTTTCTAGATTAGTTAATAGTTAATTTAATGTTGTTATTTCTTTTCCTCTTCTTTAATAATAATATCCCTTTTAGTTTAAGATTTCTTTTCTTTTACTATTAATGTAATTTTTTTTCAATGCATTATTTTTATTTTCTTGTAACACTAGTTTAATGTTCTTTTTTTAGTATTTATATTTCTTTTTTTCTTTTCCTTGTAGTATAGCTTATTTTTTTTCTCTCAATGTAACTTTAATTTCTTTTTAATATTTTTTTTATTTTTTATTTAGTTTAATGTTCATTTTCTAGCTTTTATTTTCCGTCTTTTCATTTTCTTTTTAGTGTAATCTCTTTTTCTAAGCATTTTATTCTCTTAATTCCCTTTAGCATTCTTTTCAATCTTCAATTTAATATTAATATGTCTTTTTTCTAATGTATTTTTATTTTAATGTCCCATTTCTTTTCTTTTTCGTTTAATGCTAACATTTCATTTTACTTTCTTTTCTTAATATTAGCTTAATACTCATTTTCAAGCATTTATTTTATATTTTACTTTTCTTTTAATAGTAGTATTTATTTTTCTTATAAAGCTCCACTTTTATTTTTTTTTATATAGTCCTATTTTCTTCATGGTAATTTTCTTTTATTCTATTAAACCCAAAACAACAAAAAGACTTTTAAGTTAATTATCACCTTTAAATTACACTATAATTTTCTTTATAAATAGTGAAAAATCCTATCATTCTTTTTATTTCTTTTGCTTTCTTTTCTTTTTCTTTTCTTTTCCTTTTATTTTCATAGAATGTAAATAGTTAAGTTCTCTTTTAGTAGTATTTTCTAACCTCTTCATTTGGCACCTTTCTCTTTTACAAACTTCTTCTTCATTTTTTTTTCTTCTCAAACTCTCTTTTGTTAAAACACATTTATTTTTGTTTCCTTTGTTAGTAGACTTTCTTTCTTTTAAAATATAGAATTCTTATGCATCTTTCATTTTTAGTACTTGTCATGCTCATATTTTTCTTTCTAAATGAATGTTTGTGATATGCATTTTTTTGATTATTTTCTTTAAATGCATGTTTGGAGTAGTTTAACTTATTTTGTAGCAAATCATGTTTAGGTAATTTTAGGATCTTTAGCCTATTTTTACTCATTCATTTGGACCATGCTAGTTTAGGTTATTTAAATAATATTGCATGAGGTGTGTTTCATGTATCCTTTAGATAAAAATTATATGCCATAGGTTTAGGATTTTTCTTTTGACACTTATTTATTTTGGAGTGTTATGTACATATTTTATGTATTTTCTATACTTAATTTTGAATATTCTCTCTGCACTCCTATTTTTTTTATTTGCATGTATTTGAGAAATTATATTAAAGAACCAATAGTGATTAGTAGATGCCAACGTCACGGTTGGACAAACGGGGTGCCTAACACTTTTGTCGATTCATACCTTAGCTCCCGAACTTTCTTTCTCTGATTAACATTTTAAAAATCAGTAGCCGATTTTATTTTTCTTAGTTTTTCTCAAAAACTAAGTGGTGACCCTATTTTCAACAAAAATAGATTTTTAAAATATGATTTTCAGGGTGTTAAAAGATTTTTCTAAACATTTTTTAAATTTCTTATTTTTGAACATTTTCCAAAATGACCCCAAATCCCAACGCCACAGTATTTTCTGGCAACTATGCTGGGGACTGATTTACAAAATCAAATAAGAGGGCTAGACTTGAAAACATCATTGGTTCTTAATAAAATTTCTCATTTGCATTTTTGCATGCATATGCATTGTTCTTCAAACCCCCTGCCTGGTCGACCTGATGCCCTGAACGTTAATCCGTTTCAGGGATTGTTGGGAAGACGGGTAACCCTTGCTGGCTGTACGTTATCATAGGTGCAGTAAAAGAGTTTGGGCATACTGTTTGACCATGTCCTGCACCACTTCAGACATGGGAGGTATATACCCGGCTTTATTCAGAAGGTACCCTGTTCAAATTGACCAAAATCGGCCTTTTACATATAGTGAACTTAGACCCCCCAATTAGGTGCTGCTAACCCTAGTAAGATTATACGTTTTTCTTTATTGTATATTTTGGTTGTATATTGTTAGGATTATTTGTTCGGATTAGGCTAGTTTTTTTCCCAATTTTGGCCTGGATTTTCTGTTATCCTTTGAATAGATTAGTTTCTCGCCTTCAGGTTCTTGCCCTGATTTCGTCCTTCACCCTGATCAGTTTCTCACGCAGTATTTTTTTTCCCGGTGTCACTACCACATTTTGTTTTAACGCCTCTAGGGTAGTCTCTCTCCCCTTCGGGTTTTTCTCAGATTGTCAGTTCTTCCCTGTTGTTGTATTAGGCTTCTTCCCGGGGTTATGCCTGAGTTTCGTGTTGTACCTTTAAGATAGTTTCTCTCCCTTTCGGGTTCTTCTCGGGTTGCTAATTTTATACCCTATTTCTAACTAGGCTTGCTTTCTTTAAAATCCTATTCTTTCGACCTGTGAGAGAAACTTTTGTTTTTCGACCATTGTGCCGCTAGTTTTTCCCTAGAATCATAGGTCGAACCAGTCTCTTGAGGGTTAGAATAGTCTTCTTACCAGAACGCCGTCCGTCTAGATAAAACCTTTCTCTAGAATTTGGTTGATTTATCCCCTTGGTTCTCATTCTGGATTTTTAGATGTTCTGTTGTTATGCTGCTGGCATGAGCCCGACAGGGGCATTATTTCAGTCTCAGCTGTTTTGGATATCTGAGATATTTGCTGTATGTTGTCCAGGTTCTTCCAAAAAATATCTGAGACTGGTTATTTTGCTTACACAATGTAGGATTTTCTATGAGTTACCATTGATCTAGGGAGAGTACAGTTGACACTAGTTTGGGTAAGGTCAGAATCGGGTAGACTTCGCAGAGTTTTTGAATCAACAGACATGGCAAAGAACGAAGTTAATTTGACAGCCCTGATGAGGGCTATTACTGAGATACAGCGGGCTGTAGAACAGCAGACCTAGACCCAAGTGCAGTGTTAAGCACAGATCCAGGTGATTCAGGCCCGTATTCCCGTCATAAATGGGCAACCAGATGATGTGAATGAGAATGCTGAGGATATTTGTGATGACAATCAAATTCCCAATGGATCACAAGTCATTCCACCACCACCGCAGAATCCTCGACGGGTGATAGTTGAGGAAGAAAATACCGCTCAGTCCAAAGAATCTGCATTAGTCGAGAAAATTGACCGGATGGAGAAGGTCCTTAGAAAGGCAAAAGGAATCGAAGAATACATGCTATATGTGGGAGGGTTATGTTTATTCCCTGATGCTAAGCTACTAGAAAAGTTTAAAATTCCTGACATAGAAAAGTTTGATGGAACCGGAGATCCTAGAATTCATCTCCGAATGTATGTCGGTACACTGTCGCCAATGGAAATTGATGACCAGCTGAAAGCCCAGCTCTTCCACCGATCTCTTTCTGGGGCTGCCCAAAAATGGTTCCTCTCCCTTGACGTAGCAAAGACCAGAACTTGGGAGGACATAGCTACGGTGTTTGTCAGCCAGTACAGTTATAATGTCCAGTTAGATGTAACAAATCGGGAGTTAGAAACCACTCGCCAAGAAAATAGGGAGCCTTTTGTTGATTTCTTGACTCGCTGGAGGGGTAAGGCTGCAAAAATAACGAATTGGCCCTTCGAGAAAGAGCAAGTCAGGATCGTAGTGGAAAATCTTTAGCCTCTCCTAAAACGCTATCTGATCATACTGCCTCTTTTCACATTTGAGCAATTGTTTAACGCCGGGGTTCAAATAGAGGATGCAATCCAGTCTGGATACATTGAAAAAGTCGAGTCGAGCCAGAAACCACCAAGAAGGATCTTCCCCACAACCAACCCAAATCCATCCGCTGCTTGCTCGGGTGAGGTGAACCTTTTAAATCCTTCTTCTTTCACCCATCCAGCAAACAACATCCAGTAGTCAGACAATTGCTAACAGCAACAAAAGCCGAGGAGGGTCTTCACCCCCTCAATATTTCTTTATCCACCGCTTTGAATCGACTCGTTGAGAAGGGGCTCATTAAGCCATTCGACCCCATGCTTATTCCTAATCCCCTTCCTCTGCGATACAATACCTCCCAATATTGTGCCTTTCATCAGAGTCATGGGCACCTAACAGACAAGTGCATGCGCCTCCGTCATGAGATCTAGAATCTCATTGACAACAAAGTGATCCCTCCTCCATCAGCCACCCTAAAGTCGAACATCACAATCAACCCGCTGCCAAATAATGCCAGTCAGGTTGGGGTAAATTACATGTCTTTAGGAGAATCAGAGGATCCGAGTCAATACATCTGCTCAGCACACCTACCCCACCATCATGTTTTAGTAATTGAGAACCAAACAGTATGCTCGTTCAGGGTGCTTAGAGGTAGCCAAAACAGAATGGAGGAGTGGAATGATAATGCCTTGGAATGGTATCAACCGATGATCTAAATCTACCAGCAGGAAGAGGAGCGCAACGAGGTAGATGATTGGCCATTGGATTATCCAACTCGGCCTTATGGGTTTGGCCATGTACTCGATGGAATCACCATTCCCCAACTTTTTGAGGCAGAAGTGTATGTCGATGAAATGCAGTCCTATTAGCTGGTCAAGGTTATGTTGAAATCTGATGGGACCGAATGGACTGATTTTTGGGTCACTCGTGAACAGCAAGTGAGTTTTATTAAAGAGGACATCTGAGAAGAAATTGATAACACATGGGCTATTGAAGATGACAAGGAAAGATGGGAAAGGACAGCCATTAGTGATTTAAATGATTTGTGGGCGTTCGAAAGCTCTCTGCACATAAATGAAGTCAGACAGACTGATAATGTGATGCCAGGGTTATGGGATCCCGAAGACGGCATGGAACACCTAACTAGAAGTGGACGATATTTTAAACCAGCTTAGCTAGAGAAGGGACAGCCAAGCAGAAAAGGAAAAGAGACAGAGCAAGAGGAGAAAAATGATGTCATATTGAGACAGTTGAAAAAGACACAAGCCAACATCAGCATTTGGGGGCTACTGATGGCATCACATAAACACAGGTAAGCCGTTCTGAAAGTTTTGAATAAAGGCAGCATTCTGATAGAAGCCACCTCAGAGTAATTGATTAGACTGATTCTACCGACGGTTGAACCAAAAGTCATTTCTTTCTCTGATGAGGATCTGCCCGCTGAAGGAAAAAGTAACAACAAGCCGCTTCACATCACCGTCAAGTGCCCAGAAAAATGAGTCCTCGTGACCCTTATTGATAATGGATCTGCCTTGAACGTTTGCCCGTTGAGAACGATTGTCTTCTTAGGGATGAGGCCAGACCAGCTCACTCCCTGCAATCAAGGAGTGCAAGCCTATGACAACACAAGAAGGGATGTACTAGGACTGGTGTCATTTGCTGTTTCAGTAGGGCCTCTGGAAACCTCAGTTGAGTTTCACGTGCCAGATGTGCCGCCTCCTTCAATCTACTATTGGACAGACCATGGCTACATGATCTGAATGTTTAGGCGGTGCCGTTTACCCTTCACTAGAAACTAAATTTGATAAAAGATGGGGAAGTTTTGACCATTCATGAAGAGGACAGTATTCACCCCTCGAAAGGAGGGGAGGGCACAACCCTGCTAGAAGTTCAACATAGTGAAGATGACGTGTTGCTTAGTGGATTTCAATTTGATGAAGCACAGGCTATTCAGAAGCTAATGAACGAAGAGGAAAGGTATGTTAGCCGACGAGATTTAACAATGATGAGGAAAATGTCCTTCTTCCCCGGTATGGGATTAAGGCGCAAGCAGCAGGGAATCCAAGAACCTGTTCAGGTATTGTCGACTTCGCACCGTTTTGGTCTTAGGTATGAGCCAACAGAAGAAGATTTAGAAGGGCCTAAAAGGGGGAAAAAGGCCAATTATTCTGGGATACTCAATGGATACTTCGTCAAAGAAGGGGAAGATTTTTCGTATTGTTGTTTTTTGGAGCCGTGGATGGACGAAGAAATTAATTAAAAGCTGCCTGGGTTGGAGATATAGCCACCAATTGTCTGACATAGAGGAGGAAGAAACAATGGAAGGAGAGAAGGAAGAAAAGAAGGTTCAGAAAGAAGATTGGGCTGACAAACTCGACGATACCAATCTAGGAATGCTATTCAACGAGAAGATGACTCAGCTGCGCATAACTGAATCAGACTATTCCATGATGGGCTTTAGCGCACCGGTAGATTGTACCAAGCTCATCGTCAAAGTGGCCACAAAGGAAGTAAAGAATTGGTCCATCGATTCTTCAGGTGTGCAAGTCATCTATCCCGAGTTCAAGTTTGAGTTGGAGTCTGTAATTGAGGGCACGTCTGATAGTGCTCCTCTCCATGCTTTCACCATTGAGTTTGTAATTCCCACTATTCTTAATGAAACGAACAAGATTTTCGGTTACTCTATTTTGTTCGATTTATTTCATACACTTTCTGACAATTTTGAATTCGACGGGGATATCTCTAAAAAATTAAAAATTTTAATAAAAAGAGAAAAAGAAATGCGTACCCAACCAATAATTGAAGAAACTTTGTCAATAAATCTGGGTGATGAAACTAACTCGCAAAATGATCAAATTAGTTCTTCTTTATCCTTAGCTGAGCAAGAACAATTAATAACTTTGTTAAAAAAATTCAAAGATGTATTTGCATGGTCTTACGAAGATATGCCTGGAATTGATCATGATATTATCCAATACCACATTCCCCTGTACCCCGATGCTAAATCGGTCAAACAAAAATTAAGACGGATCTGGCCAGAATGGGCTCTAAAGATTAAAGAAGAAGTTGCCAAGCAGATCAACGTCGGATTTCTGATGGTAATCCAGTATCCGAAATGGGTAGCCAACATCGTACTAGTTTTAAAGAAGGACGATCGTATCCGAGTCTGCGTGGACTTTCGGGACCTCAATAAGGCCAGCTCGAAGGATGATTTTTTGTTACCGCACATCGACGTCCTAGTAGACAGTACAGCGGTACATGCCTTGCTATCATTCATGGATGGCTTCTCCGGGTATAACAAGATTCTGATGGATCCTGAAGATAGAGAAAAGACGACATTCACCACGCCTTGGGGCACCCTTTGTTACCGTGTTATGCCATTTGGCTTAAAGAATGTCGGGGCAACCTATCAAAGGGCTGCCACTACCTTATTGCATGACATGATACATAAGGAGGTCGAAGTATACGTGGACACATGATAGTCAAGTCTAAGGATCAGGATGGCCACATTACAGCACTGTAGAAATTCTTCGAGAGAATTCGAAAGTATAAGATGCGGGCTTAACCCACAGAAATGTGCATTTGGAGTCACAACCGAAAAAATGCTTGGATTTATGATCACCCAACGGGGCATCGAAGTCGACCCCTCAAAAATCAAAGCGATTTTGGAAATGCCTCCTCCGAGGACCGAGTGAGAAGTCAGGGGTTTTCTGGAAAAGGTCTAATTCATCAGCCGCTTCATCACAAAATTGACAACTACCTGTGAGCCCCTCTGCCGCCTGCTGAAAAAGGAAGTCAAGTTTGTGTGGGATCAGAAATGCCAAGACGCCTTCGATGTCGTACGACAGTACCTACAAAACCCTCATGTTTTAGCTCCTCCCGAACTTGACAGGCCACTGATCCTCTATTTGTCAGTGACTGACTCAGCTACGGGATGCATGCTTGCACAAGAAGCAGAAACTGGAATCGAAAAGGCCATCTACTACTTAAGCAAGAAGATGACCGGGTTAGAAATACGGTACACGCCGTTGGAGAAGTCGTGTTGGGCCTTGGTTTGGGCTTCCCAAAAACTAAGGCATTACATGCTGTCTTTCACAGTGAATATTATTTCCCGGATGGACCCGTTGAAGTACCTATTTGAAAACCCGGCACTAATAGGAAGGCTGGCCCGATGGTTGCTGCTATTATCAGAGTTTGATCTCTAATATGTCACCCGAAAGTCAGTCAAAGGCAGAGCAGTGGCAAAATTTCTGGCCGACCAACCAGTTGAAGGGGATGAAGACATGAAATTTTAGTTTCCTGACGAACAACCAATGAAAGTTAGGGATGACAAATGGACTCTATATTTTGATGGCGCATCCAATCAATATGGCTATGGAATAGGAGCCCTTCTTGTTACCCCCGATGATTCACATGCTCCGTTGTCCCTAAAACTTAATTTTGAAGTCACCAACAATCAGGTTGAGTATGAAGCTTGTTTAGAAGGATTAGAGCCAGCCTTAGAATTAGGGGCATGGTCAGCACTGGTAGTTTCGCAAGAAAGAGGAGAATGGAAGGTCAGGAATGTAATCTTAATTCTCTACCATCAAGAGCTGGAGAAGCTGATACCGTGCTTTGAATCAGTAATCTTTACCCATGTACCGAGACTGCAGAATAAGTTCACCGATGCACTGGCCACCCTAGCATCTATGATTGACATACCACCCGGAGTGCGGATGAGACCTCTGATAATAGAGTAGAAAAGAAAGCCGACATATGAGATGACGGCTGCTATTGAAGAAAGCATTGACGGCCTTCCATGGTACTTTGACATTCAAAACTTCATAGAGAAAGGAGAATATCCCAAGTTTGCCAGTAAAAAGGATAAATGGGTGATACGATGACTATCTGCGCAGTTTGTCATTTGTGGTGGTATACTGTACAAACAAAGACATTCTGGGGTCAACAAGCTGTGTGTAAACACTGAAGAGGGCCAAGAGCTAATGAAAGAAATACACGCCGGAGTCTGTGGGCCACACATGAGTGGTAATATGTTAGCAAAGAACCTCCTACGACAAGGATACTTTTGGATGACAATGGAGACAGATTGTATGTAGTTTGTACGGAGGTGCCATAAGTGCCCGATTCACGCAAACCTTATGCACGTTCCCCCGTCTCAGCTGTACAACCTGACGTCACCATGGCCATTTTCAGTATGGGGCATCGATGTGATTGGCAGAGTAACATCGAAGGCATCCAATGGACATGAATTTATCTTAGTGGCCATTGATTATTTCACTAAGTGGGTGGAAGTAGCCTCTTACTCGGTATTAAAGGCCTCCCATGTCGCTAAGTTTATCAAGAAAAACATCATTTGCCGATATGGGGTACCACATGAAATCATCTCGGATAACGGCTCACATTTCTAAGGAGAGGTTCTGGATCTTTTTGAGGAATACCGGATAGTGGCTTATAAGTCCTCGCCATATCGGCCGCAAACCATCGGGGCAGTCGAGGCAGCAAACAAGAATATTAAGAAAATTATGCAAAAGATGATCAACTCACACAAAGATTCGCCGGAACATCTACCATTTTCACTATGGGGATACTGAACGTCAATCAAAACCTCAACAGGAACAACGCTATAATCTCTAGTGTATGGGATGGAAGCCGTACTCCCCATTGAGGTGGAAATCCCTTCACTAAGGGTAGTGACCGAGTCCAGTATTCTAGAAGCAGAATGGCAGAGGAACTGAATGGAAGAGTTGCTTTTATTTGATGAAAGAAGACTGCAGGCCCTATTCCATGTACAAGGTTACCAAAGGAGGATAGCTCGAGTGTTCAATAAGAGGGTCAAGACTCGGGACCTCAGAGAAGGAGATTTGGTCCTCAAAGAAATCAGAGCTCCTATCTTCGGCCCGAGAGGCAAGTTCAAGCCAAATTGGTCTAGACCATTTTTTATCAAAACCTTCATGACCGGTGGTGCAGTCATTATTATGGACTTGGATGGAAATGTATTCTCTACTCCAGTTTACCTCGATCAACTCAAAAAATACTATCCCTGAGGTAAAAATAAAGATAAAACAGAAGCTCGTTGAGTTAAAAATTGAAAGGGCAACTTAGGCAAAAGTTAGAGTAGCCCGCAAGGCCGAAAATTCGAAAGGGCGACCTTGACAAAAGTTAAGGCACTACAAAAAAAGGACTGTCAATACCCAAGTGAAAATGGAGTTCGAACTACGTTAAGGCCTGATTTCATCTTTTTGGGACACGTAGGCAGCTTTAAGAAGTCCGGCCACTTTATTTGTTTTTAACTATCTTTGAATCTGAGTAAGACCAATGCAAATTAATTTTTAGATTTTGATAATAAAGGCATTCAAGCTTTGGATAAATTTAAACCATCTTAAACACAAAGTGAGAGTTGTTCATTACTTCAGATAAGACTACAAAGTTCTAAAATAAAGGGAGGGCACACAAGTCCCAAACTCTACGAATAAAAAAAAGGAAGAAAGCTATTAAATTCTTCAAAATAAAGTAGAGACCCTTAGACTCTTCTCCTTTTCGACTCTTGTTTCCCCTCTTCTTTGTCTTTCTTCTCCCTATCTTGCATCAACCACATCTTGTATTCAGCAGAAAGATCAGGACACTGCAACTCGTGCATCTCCTTCAATGAGCGAGATGGCCAGGCATCCCGATACTGTGCTAAGAAAGGAGCCCGCTGTGCAGAGGAAAACAAACGGCCTAGGATACTAGGAAATACGACCTGACTTCGCCCGAACTTCCACCTGACTCTATGAGGATAGTAGAAGGTAGTCTGATACAGACCAACAAGTAGCACACTAGGATGATCCATAGTGGTCAAAGTCATAGCAGGAATCCGCCACCAAGGGCACTGCAGGTAATGTCTGAACCAGTCAGAGAAGAAAGTTATTGTCGCCAAGATGCCTCAGTGTTACATATCTGATAACGTGGGCGGTAAGGGAAAGCAGTGGCATTGTGTCTATCAGTGTGAGGTTTCTATATAAGGTTCACCTTCTCCATCAGCCTAATCTGTAGCAAGAGTTAGAACAATAAGAGAAAGGCTTTTAAGTGTAATAGAGAATTTGATACAAAGGAAGATTTTAAGATCACCTGGAGAAGTAAAGGGATGCCAGCAAAGGTGGTGGTTTCGCCACAATGAACAGCGTCCAAGCCCAGCTGTGTTCCAGCCAAAACCAGGGGCACGAAGTCTTCCTCTATCCACAATTGGCCAGCAATGTTAACTAGGGCATAACTAACCCACTCGTCAGAAGGGACAAGGAGATACCAGGAAAGGAGGCAGAAGCAATGTGCATAACGGCGTCGTAGTTGAAAGTCTAGATCGCTGAGGTCACCAGTTGGATGGAACCTCTCAATAAGCCATGGAATGTCAAGACAGTCGCCCGAGGTCAGAAGAGAAGCCTTCATCCTGGATATGTTAGGAATGTATACTAAAAAGCCTTGCTTTTTAAGTTTTTTATTCTTGATCCCTAGCATATTAATGAGAAATATTTGAGAGGTTTTTGCATTCGTGGTTTCATATTTATATTTGTGATGAATGAATGCATAGTCCGTATATTCTGTCCAGTATTTGAC
>JAOTRH010007787.1:0-23534 GCA_034768845.1 Heliamphora exappendiculata
CTGATGATAATGGGATGTCAGCCACAAGTTGGGCCACTGCCCTAGCTGCACCCAGCCTACTCATGCTCAGAACCTGCTAAGTAGGTGAATAAATATTGGGAATAGGAAGAAAAAAAATGAAAACAGATAAAACTTGATAAGTGGAAAAACATTTAAATAATTAAATAGGTCCATCTCAGCATTGCAAGCTAATTGTGCATGGTTGTAAATGATTAGCATACAAATTTTGTAACCAACACACTTGGTATTTAAAAATTAGAAACATTATAGAAGAATAGCTGAAGTCGATTGAGATCTTTAACAATTTGAGCATAGAATACCAAGATTGGGCTTCAAAAGAACTTGGCTTGGAAAGAATTAAGTTCTATTCATGAAAGGAGTGTCGAGGAAATAGAGTTTATTTCTAACGGCTGGACAATTACATAAAATAAGAAGAACAATGTGTATAGGCAACTAAGAGATCCTCAACAATAGTTCAATAAAAACAAAATAATTAAGTAGGTTAATTAATTTGGTAAAGAAAACAATGACAAGAGGCTAAATAATTACTCATTCAAACATGATCAATGACTATTTTACCTTGACTTGAAGCCCTAAGAACTTCACATAATCTACAATTTCGTCAAGCATGGCCACTCTATCCGTCTGCAAAAAGGTTTAATGAATCTATCATAGTTCAGTGTGTAGGTCTATAAACAGCTCATTGATCTATTCTTTAAATAGTGATAAGTGGAACATAATAAGCTACAACATTTCATCCACAATCATATCAAACGAGGTATCAAAATGGCAATCATCTCAAGTCTCACCCTAGAAATTTAATATGCAAAAGCATTTGACAAAAAGTAATAGTTAGAACAAAAAGACACACCTAGACAATTTCCACCAACATTCTAATTATTTACTTTCAAAGTCATCGCTTGTGCCCACAACACTGTGACATTCCAAACACAAGGCTTCCAATACCTAATATTGTTTTTTATAGTAATTAACACAAGCACCACACACCTGGACAATGTCCACAAACATTCTAATGATATCGATATGCATTGACAGCCATCACTTGTGTCCACAACACTGACATTCCAACCACACAAGGCTTTCAATATCTAATACTATTTTTTATAGAACATTAGGGCAAAAGGTAAAGCAATATTGACAAAACAAAAAGCAAAACAAAAAAAAACAAACATGTTTAAAGTTTTCCCTAGTACTTCATTGACTCTTTGATTGATCAATAAAACAAAAGTTATTTTGATCCTAGAGTACTTTAACACATAAGTCACATAACCACACTTGGGCCAAAGAATTTGAAACCCACAGCCAAAAATGTAAAAGAGAAATGAGTTCAGTCTATTTTTTATACTATAGATTTCATTGAGTCATTGACTCACTTTATTTAGGTCGACTCCTTTTTTCATGAGTTTCTTCGTTGAAACTTCTTTTGTGGGAGTGCTTGTATTTAGGTGGCATTACCTTAATGCCCTTTCTTGTTAATATATCTTATCTTACTTATCACTAGGGAAAAAAAAAAGGTCAATGAACTAATCTAAACTACAAACCAATTCAGGCCATATTGCCATAATCATCCATGAGGTTGAAGAAACACTGATCTCTTTTTCGTGGATAAACCAAGACACAAGCCTAAATGCTGGTTGTGATGACCTGAATAACAGAAAAGACAGAAAACATGGGAAAAAACTCAAAGATAATGAGTATTTCCAATGGAAATTATGGAATAACACAGACCTTGTTGCAGTTGGGAACCAGCTCTTGCAAAGCCTTTATCCTTTTGGCTATTCTTTCTCTACACAACTGTAAAAAAGAAACAGAGCTGTAAATGCAAAGCAATGAGAAACAGCAACATAACAGAGACAAAAATAATAGTGAGAACATATTTTAGTTAGATAAACCTAAGCTCGCCTTCGTCATTTGGAAACTATAGGCACACATGCTTTATTCTATGTAACAAATCATACGGAATACATCCTATTGACGGTACCTGAGGCCCAAGATCGCAGTATCAGAATGCGTATATGTATCGGTGATATAGCCATATATCAGCTAATATCGAACAGTATCGGCCAATACATTAGTAAACATTAGGAAGTATCGGCTATTTTTTTTACTTATTTATAGGTTAGTCCTATTTTACAAAATTTAATGAGATATTAATTTGATAATACCAAATATATCCTTAATCTATCCTTAATAACAATTCCACAATTAACTTTCACTCTCTTTTGATTAATTCCATTCTCTCTTTCTCCCCTCCATTTTCTCTTTAACCTATCATCGAGATCTATCAATAAGAATCATATTAAATAAAAAAAATTGTAGAAAAAAAAGAGAGAAATAGAGAAACTTATCAATTTCAAAATTAAGAAATTTATTAATTTTGAAATTTAACAAATTGAGAAATTTATCAATTTCGAAAAAGAGAAATTTCTCAATTTCAAAATTTTAGCGTTTTGAAATTTAACAAAAGGAGAAATTTATCAATTTTAAAATCAAGAAATTTCTCAATTTTTAACAAACAGATAAATTTATCAAGTTTGATGCGTGTTAATACCATTTCAGATATGTGTTAATACAACATTTGAGCATGTGTTAACACCATTTTCAAGTCAGCAACCTATAATCTCAATGGATGTGATTTAAAAGCTACCATTCAAGATATCTATTACAATGACAACATATTTTTTAGACATTAAATATGGACAAATCAGCCAAGAATGATTACTTTTTAAAAGATTGGGATAAATTTATTTATAAAAAAAAAACATGGCCAATTCTCTTACAACCACTCCCATATAAGACTAATCACTAATTAATCCTTAAAATACTTGAAAACTCTTATGTCATTCTTTCCTACATTAAAACCAAATGGAAACTAAATATTTTACAGTATACATAATCAGATATATATGGTATAAAAAAAAGTGCAAGCTCAATGGGGGATAAGGTTTATCGTCAAGAAAGAAATAACTCGAATCACCAGCAAAGGCCCCTAAATAATCGCTTAGTTATAAAAGAGGTAGAAGTGCAGAGACAACCAAGAGGTTTTCCTAGAGCAACAAACCTTGAAAGAGTGTAAAAACCTCACTGATCGAACGCTCTTGCATCCAAGATATATAGGGCTAAGTGATCTAATAAAGTTGTGGGACGTAAAAATACACTAGTTGGAGAGACAGAAATCTAAAAAAATATATTTGATTAATTTTTTTACGGCCAGTAGAATTTGAACCTATTACTTATTCATTCCTCTTTATCCAATCTCCAATCTATGAATCAGGCATTACCATATGTAGAGGATAAGGATTGAGATCTACTGGTCCCATCCAAGTTGGCTGAACTGTCATGGCTGGATTCCACATGTACGCCTGCACAAGAAAGATGTGAGATGCCCGCTGGTGGTTTTATATCGGTGGACCCTCCGACAATAAAGTCAAGCAAGGGTTTTCAGAGAGAGAAAAACTTGAGAGAATATTTTGACAGAGTTTTGCCTAGTAGAAGAGAACATACCTTTGTCTTCAAGTGGGTTAGCTATTTATAAGAAGAAATGTACTTGACTCGTTTTTGGAGCTCAACCTGACCCGAGAAGGTCGGGTTGTACTCTCTCTCTCTGATTAATGCATAACTGTCAATTTGATGGCGACTTATCAGTGCTATCATTATATTTTTCTGCAAGCTCCTTTTGTTATGTCAAGCTGTCCATTTATACTCAAACCTCAAACCTAGTCTAGGATAGGTCCACCCTTTCTAGCACCCTAGCCCCAGGGTAGGCCTAACCTGTCACGCCCCAAACTCCGGGTCACGTGAAACATCCACAAACAACCAACCCGAGAACACACTCTCAAATAAAACCATAAATGCATCGCTAACCAGGGTTAACGTTCACAGAACCACAAGTTCGTCTATCCCATTCCATATACTTATGCAAACCTAAACCAGGGTTTAAAACATAAAACCATGTTATACATAACGATATCAAGCCATGTAATCTACTTACATTATTCGTACATAAATAAACTAAATTTATAAATGCACATAACCAGTTATAAACATGCATAGCCATATATAACTTCACATCATGACGCCACCCATCAAATAACCCGACATCCACTCACATGGACAACCAACAACCCACAAAACCAAGCCTAACCCGAAGGCCAACACCAAAACCAAACGAACCACGAGCCCACACACGCCCCGTACCCACCGAAGAACAAACACCACGCACCTAACCATGCACCACACCCACATCTAACTATGCACGTCACCTCCGAGGACGGCACCTAAACAAACACCCGATGCCACGACACGACCCCCAAAGCCACAACACAACCAACAGAACCCTGAAAAGAATCCAACAGTATTTCAATCGACTAATCCCATAATTAATCAACTGAATACCATAGGAAACCAATCGGAAACCAAGGACCCAACCACCAACACATCATAACCTAGACCAACACGCGCCCAACACGAACCCACAAAGGCCCAACAAGGCTAAAAGAAACCCTTAAGGCCCCAACACGACCAAAGAAAAATGGTTCAACACAAACAACGAAAGTGTCGACACAAACAGAAAAGGTGTCGACACAAACAGCAAAGGTGTCGACATAAATAGAAAATGTGTCAACATTAACAGCGAAGATGTCGACACTAACAGAAAAAGTGTCAACACAAACAGCAAGGTGTCGACACAAAAGGACCGAGAGTTTAGGCAACATATGCAGAGAGCAAAAGTGTCGACACCAGCAGAAAAGTGTCGACACCAACGACAAAAAGTGTCGACATCAGTAGAAAAGTGTCGACACCAACGACAAAAAGTATCGACACCAGCAGAAAAGTGTCGACACCAACGACAAAAAGTGTCGACACCAACAGAAAATGTGTCGACACAAAAGAAGAAATTTTAGATTTTCAAAACAAGGAACAGGGCAACGGCGGAAAGCAAACCCTAGCTACAGAAAAAGTTTCTCAACCCCAAATTAAACCATTTAAACACCTCTTTAGCAACCCATGAACATACACAAGCCCAAAACTACCATAAAATCTCGAGAGAAACACTCAAAACCCGATTCCATCCAACCAAAAACACCCAAAACGATTTTAAACCAAAATCCAACTTATAAATCGATTTTTCATGCATTTTTAAACGGTAAAAACACGGACGATTACTCGTAGCACCGTTATAAGACATAAGGTCTAGCATTCTACCTCGTTGAGTTAAAAACTCAACGCCTTGAACCACGTGCAAAAACGAACTTTGCCGAAATAGAATTCCGTCCGGATGAATGCGTAGCCCACCACGAGGAGACTAAGGATCTGCTATCTGATCGTCGAAAATTGAGCCTTGGGCCCCCGAGAATCTAGAGAGAAGGCAGAGCTTTTGGTTTGGGAAAAAGAAAACTTAGCCACCAAGTTATGAAAATATCTTTTCCAAAATATCTAAAACTAGATATTTATAGGCCACGAAAATATCTCTTTTTTTAAATAAAAAAATCGCACCGTAACGCCCAACGGCCCTAGGAACTAACCATGCATGCATATCTAACCCCGATCATGCATCAAAACGCATATAAATATGCAAAATCGAAAACGGAAAACACGCGTCGAAAAACACCAAAAAAAAAAACGGGTCAGGGTTTTACAACTGCTACTGAGCTCTTATCATGAGCTCCTCTTCCTGATACGCGTATCATGAGGTTTTGATTGTAAGTAGCAACCCCATGCTCAGCTCTAGGGTTTATTTAGTGTGACATGCTCAGGTGTGGGTGCCGAGCACCTCTCTTCTCAAAGCCGAGCACTTCCCCGGGGACAGCACATGTATGTCTGGCCTTTCTCCCGAGCTGGGATGTACGCCGAGGTGTACTATCGTGGAAAGGAAAACTGCTGCACTGTACGGCGTTCCACGCGTATTCCGCGTGGCCCTGTTCGGAATTAATACTCCTTCACCAGAGATCACAAGAACATAGTCAAAAGTATCAAAAAGATTAGAGAAGTTTCTCTATATACTCAAAGCTCTCAGTTCTCCAAATGCCTAATGAATAGTTCTGCTAAGAATATACAAATGTAAACCTGACAATAAAAACCCAATATGAGTTACTCCAAGTCCCCAAGAGCTACAAAGAAAATCCAATGCTACAAATTCAAACACAAAAACTTGGCAAGCAATTAAAAGAAAATTGAAAATAAATCCAAAAAGAACATTAGCATCATTAAAAAATGTAACAACAAATGAAATAAATAAGTGAAACTTACAAACCAGAAATATGGAAATACGAGAGAGTTTTTAAGCGATTCGCTAATTTTCCTTGTTGCAAACTTTGCAATTCAAAGTTCGAATTTTCATGCAAGAATTTCAACATTCTCTGCATAAAAAGTTTTCAAGTTCATAAGGCAAGCCTTTATATTACGTAGAGAGCTCAATGAAAATGTTAATTATTTAGTTATTCTTCAAATTCATGTATGAGGGTGTTTAGTATATCTAAAATAATGAATTTATATATTATAATTTAAAATATATGATTATCACTTCTAGTAGAAGATAACCGATGTTTATTACAACTAAGACTTATAATCTGAATCAGTAGAATTTGTGTTTGTTGATTTACTATCGTAAGCTACAAGTAAAAAGTTAAAACTACACATGTTTAGATTTTTTTAGCTTTTTGCCAAGTTATAAGTTAAAAATTAAAAAAATAATTTCTAACAAAGATCGAATTTTGCACTAGCTACAAGCCACGTAATGCAACCCTCCTCCTTTTTCCGGGCTTGGGACCGGCTGTGTACTAAAAAAGTTATATAGTATGACACAGGCGGAGTTAAAAACGTTTTTGTGGCTTTGAGCCACAATCTACTACACATGTAGTGTTATTATAATTTATTCATAATTTATAAAAATATTTTAAAAATTGGCTGTAAATTATGAATAAATTATATAAATAAAAATTATAAATTAGTGTATAAATAAATTAGATGTTGATCCCACGCATCATAGGCCTCCCATAAGTATCGAAGATATCGGCGCATGAGAAGTGTGGGAAGTTGATAGTGTGCTTGATGATTTAAGGATCTATCGACTTTCATTAACTCCTTGCATCCAGTAAGAGGGACTTTAGTAGAATTGCGAATCCATTGAAAAAACTTGAAGATCGACTTCTCGCCTTCGATTCCTTTTTCGTTGTGATGAGTTTTTAAGAAATGTTTTGCTCATGTGGATTATTTTAATGATCTATCAACTTTTATTAACTCCCTGTATCCAGTAGGAGGGACTTTAGTAGAATTGCGAATCCACTGAAGAAACTTGAGGGTCGGCTTCTCGCCTTCTATTCCTTTGTCGTTGTGGTGAGCTTTCAAGAAATGTTTTGCTCACGTGGATTATTCAATGAGGCTTTCCATGAATAGTGTGCTTGATGATTTAATGATCTTTCAACTTTCAATAACTCCCTGCATCTAGTAGGAGGAGCTTTAGTAGAATTGTGAATACATTGAAGAAACTTGAGGTTCGGCTTCTCGCCTTCGATTCCCTTGTCGTTGTGATGAGCTTTCAAGAAATGTTTTCCTCATGTGGATTATTCAATGAGGCTTCCCATGAATAAATTATATAAATAAATTAGATGTTGATCCAATGCATCATAGGCCTCCCATAAGTACCGAAGATCGGTGCACAAGAAGTGTAGAAAGTTGATAGTGTGCTTGATAATTTAATGATCTATCGACTTTCATTAACTCCCTGCATCCAGTAGGAGGGATTTTAGTAGAATTGCAAATCCATTGAAGAAACTTGAGGATCAGCTTTTCGCCTTCGATTTCTTTGTCGTTGTGATGAGCTTTCAAGAAATGTTATGCTCATGTGAGTTATTCAATAAGGCTTCCCATGAATAAATTATATATATAAATTAGATGTTGATCCCATGCATCATAGGCCTCCCAGCATACCGAAGATTGGTGAAATGTGGGAAGTCGATAGTTTGCTTGATGATTTAAGGATCTATAGACTTCCATTAACTCTCTGCATCCAGTAGCTTGAAGAAACTTGAGTCGGTTTCTTGCCTTTGATTCATTTGTCGTTGTGATGAGCTTTCAAGATATGTTTTGCTCATGTGGATTATTCAATGAGACTTTCCATGAATAAATTATATAAATAAATTAGATGTTAATCCCACACATCATAGGCCTCCCATAAGTACCGAAGATCGGTACACGAGAAGTGCGAAAAGTTGATAGTGTGCTTGATGATTTAAGGATCTATCGACGTCTTTCATTAACTCCCTTCATCCAATAGGAGGGGCTTTAGTAGAATTGTGAATCCATTGAAGAAACTTGGCGGTCAGCTTCTCGTCTTTGATTCCTTCGTCATTGTGATGAGCTTTCATGATATGTTTTGCTCATGTGGATTATTCAATGAAGCTTCCCCCATGAATAATTATTTTCTTTACGCACTTGAATGCCATTGTACTTTTTGCTTGTACACTGCATTTGTATTTTTTGTTGTTGTTGTTGCAACTAACCTTAGTTTTAAGGTAGATTGAGCTTGACGAGCATGCCCAACGAGATTCAGCAAGCGCCACATGTGGTGCGGGCTGCATGCGGTTGTGCCACGAGCCTGGAAAAATTGTAAAGATAAAATTATTAATAAATTATACAAATTAAGCTTTATAATATTTATTATATAATAATTATATATTATCATAACTAAAGTGGTAACAAAACTATATAATTCAGTTCCACAATTTCTTGTTCTTTTTTAGCAGATTCTTTTATCTAATATCATTGTTGAGAACAAAACATTCAACATGTGTACAATAAGTTATAATATAAATTATACAAATACGTTATGAATAAACTTTATAAATAAATCTTCTAAATCATAGAGTTCCAAATATTTATTATATAGTAATATAAATTATATCTATGCCTGTAACAAAATTAATTAAGAATAGTATTGTCCTCATTCTGTTCAACTAGTTTTTTTATTCTTTTTTCAGTTTAGTTTAGTTTAATATCATTACTAAGAAAAACTTTTTAGCACATATACAAAAGAACATTAACAATTCATAATGTATATTATATATAATACATATATAATAATATTATATTTATTATTATATGAATTCTAAAATTATATTTTATATAGAGTTTATATCTAATATCTGTTGTACAAATATGTAATATTTACATAAGTTTGGTGTTAATTCAGGTCTCGTAGAAACATTCTTGATCTTCATCTCAAGCCTTCTATTACAATCTATTTCTAGGACTTCAAACATAACATTTTTCCCACCAATCAATAATTAGTTATTGACAAGAATTGTTTCAATTTTTATTTTTTAAATCCATTGCTTGTGATGGTATATATTTATAAATATATATTCCTGGATTTCTGGATTTCTTTACTTTGGGTTTTGGATTGCTACATCTTTCAATTTCTTGGATTTTTTTTTTTATAAAACCAGCATACCCTTATTCTTAAGACTCAAATCATATAATAATACATTTCTTTTGGAGTTTAGTTGTAATATAAAATACTCTAAGAGCATGTTCCATTGATCGAATTAGACAAAGAATTAGATTATTTATATTATAAGATTATATTTTTTTTTGTTTAAATTTAACAAGTGGTGGAAGGATTGTGATCAATTAAACATGACCTAAAAGAAAAGATTGACAAAGATCACCAAGAAACCAAGAAAGAAGCTTTACCGGAAAAGATCACCGGAGTAGTCAACCTTGATTGACTAAGAAGGATTCTTGACATCGGCTACAGGTGACCGACCATCGGCTGCGTCTGCAACTGCGGCGGCCGTGGCGCGGAGGCGGCTGTTCTTCCTCTGATGCGTAGTGTTAAAACACAAATTGTAGGTTTTGCAACTTAACACCTCTTTCTCTCGATTTCTTTCCCCCATCTTTGTATCTCTCTCTCTCTCTCTCGATTCTTTCGATTTTTTTCGGTTTCTTTCGAATTCTCTCTCTCTTTCTCTTTCGTTCTTGGCTGTTTTATTTCTCTACTAATGATATAGGTGGGAGTATATATAGGTTTCAGGGGAGAAGCTATAGATTGAGCGGGAAAGACTGGAAGCGGGTAGGATGAGACCCGTGAGGCGGTGAGGGGACCAAGTCAAATAAAAAAAAGAAAAAAATTTAAAAGATTAAAAAATTATATTAAAATGTTAATTTTTAACATATTTTATTTAAAATTTAATTTATTTTAAAATACAATAATACTTTTTACAGAATAATTTATATATTATCAACATTGACTATATGTAATTATTATTATTCATTACATAGAATGTTAATTGAGTGCAACTTAAAAAGTTAATTTCTTTATCCAATTAACTAATTTAAAGAAAATTCACTAAATTGATAAAATGATTCAAACCAATTCAAAGTATGTAATTTAGTTTTTTTTTAAAATTTTATGGGTTGGTTCTAATTTTAAGTAATTATAAAATTGTTTATTATGAAATTAACCTTATGGAGAATCGTATTGAATTGAATCAAACTATTTTTTATATTTTATTCGGTAAATTGCACTGACCTTTTTGAAGATTCATGAAAATATCAATCACTTTCTTTGTGGTTTTTGAAATGTCACTAGTCTCCCATTAAGTCTAATTTTTTCATCAAATTAGTTAAATTATTAAATTTTCGTAACTACTTTAACATAAACCACCAAAACCAAAGGGGGGAGATTAGGGTAGAGAAATGAAAGAAAAAAAAAAAGAGAAAACAAAAAAAAGCCCTGATTTTGGTGGGTTTTATATGCGGTGTCAGAGCTTATTTTTACTCTCTTTTTTTTCTTCCTCTCTCTACCATAACCTCCCCTCCCCTCCCCTCTAGTTTTAAACGATTTTGGTGATTTCCGTTACATGGGAAGTGATTGATATTTTTGTAAACCTCAAAGAAGGTCAGTGTAATTTGCCCAATTTTATTATGTTTATATTATATAGTATATAAAGAAAAAAAAATTAAAAAATTAAATGTTTTATTTTTACATTCTCTTTTTGTTTGCCTTTTGTTTTGTACTTTAAAATTTTTATTTTCTTATTATAACATTGTAATATTATTTAATTTATAGACTCTTGATGAATGATAAAAATAATAAAATAAAAAAATGAATAAAATGTAATACATAATTGTACGAGGAAAACCAGTATATTAGATTTGTTTGATGGATTGAACTCAGTCCGGATGAACCCGTCTAGAACACCTGCAAAGAGGAACAAACGTGAGCTGACCGACGACGGATTACCGGGAGCCCCTCCGAAGGAGAAGTTAGATAGATGATTTTCAGAGCCCCAATGTAAAATAATCAATCTTGTTTATATTATTACCTTACCCTCTTTTCCAACTAAGTTTTTCTTTTTATACTGAATAATTCGTCATTATTATCCATCATTGCCCTGGCACATATAGGTCTGCCAAACCTAACATGTAGGTCTATAAAGCCTGTGTTACGGCAGTGTCAGGTTTTGGTCACGTCACCATTAAATCAGTTACTTCGGCCGTACTATAGGCCGAGGTACCTATAATCCACCATGGCCGCTCGATCACATCGCATTAAATGTTGTCCCCCTGCAGTCTAATCGCATTAAATGCAATATCCTTCGGTCATATCGCATTAAATGCAATATCTTCGGTCATATCGCATTAAATGCATTTGTCAGAGTCAGTAATGGGAATATCTCTCAGTTTAAGAATGCTGAGCTGGTGGTGCCTGAACGAAGGCGGCTTCCCCCGGCCGAAGTATTATTTTGGTCCTGACCAGGACCCGAGGACCCTTAGTCCGGGTCATCCCATTCATTTTCCCATCGATTTTCCTCATGCTCGGCCTAAGGGGAACCGAATCAATTCCATACATCGCGCCGCCGCTGGCTAGCGCTTTTAAAACGTAATTTAATCCCAGCCACGTGTCATTATCCCATAGGGCTGCCACTGCATTTCGCATCTTCCCGACGGCTATGACGCTTCGTCTGCCCAAGGTAATGATTGTATTTTGAATTTCAAGAGAGAGAGAGAGAGAAAGCGCTCCTTTAAATAGGATGCTTCTTCCCATCCGTCTTCTTTCTTTCTGTGACATTCATTTCTCCGTTTACCTTCTCCTCCTTCGACTGCGACATTCACTTCTCCGTTTTCCTTCTCTTCCTTCGACATCCTCTCTCTCCCATTCACAGTTGTCGCAACCGTCGTGGGAAGACCTACGCATCATCAGTTCGACCAGGCAAAAACTAGTGGTTCCTCGGAGGAATCGTTTCAACCCAAACCAGTAAGTTCGAACCAATTCTTTCCGCTTCATTTTTTATTGATTCTGTTCGGGTTGAAATTAGCAACATCGGAGGTTTCTTCCTCTCTTCCTTATACTTGGGTTTGGGTTTTTACTACCAGAGGTTTCCTAGCTTCTTTTCCTGCATCTAGTGTTGGTTTTAGTTTCATTATGACCCGTAAGGGCAAATTTGTCTAGGAAGTAAATACCCCAACCGCCCTTGCGACCTTTAGAACTCGATACCGTATTCCCCTGTCAGTCACCCTCCGGTATTGTGACCCTAACGTTTTGAGCTCCCCGTTCCTTCCCAGAGGGAATGAAGTAGCATTTCCCATTGCTTCCATTGTGGAAGCAGGAGTCCGATTCCCCGTCGACCCCCTTTTGAGAGAGATGTTTGCCCTATGTCGCCTCACCCCGCCAAGTTTCAATTAACTTTATTAGGATAGTGATGGGAGTGGCCGAAACCAATCGTCGATACGATTTGAATCTCGGCATTCTCGAAATATTTCATAGCTACACCATAGCTGGCAACGACGGGACCTACTACCTCCGTCACAGGAGTGTTGCCCAACAGCTCGTCTTGATCTCCCCGAATCAGAGAAGCATGGCGACGACTGCATCATGGTGGGAGGGGACTTTGAATTCCTGCCAAACCGCGCTGGACTTGCTGGACGCTCGATTCCAAGGGTCCCAGGGAGTCCAGGTCGGTCCGACCACATTATTTATCTCATTGAGTTATTATTACATATATGTTTTTTGCACATACGTTTCCCTGCATGCTTATTTGTCATTTTTGATCTTTTCTTTGCAGCTGTCTCTTTGGCTAAACAGCAAAAAAAGAGGGCCAATTTTGGCGAAGTACAGTGCTGCCTTCACATAAGAGTGTCTCGCTCCGCCCCAGACTTGCTCAACTACGTGCCGAGCTACATGAGGGTCATCCGTCATGGGGGAGTTCGGCCTCAAGATCTTTCCCCAGTCTTGCCTGCTGCCTCCCCCTGCCTCCCCCCTCAACAAGAAGGCGAAGAAGAAAGAGAGAAAGAAAGAGAGGAAGAAAGACAAATGCTGCGCCAGAGGAATTTTAATTTGAGAGCTGCCATCCTCGGTCGAAACGTGGCCAGCACCTCAGCTACACCCACCGCTCGTATTTTGGCTCCGATACCCCCACTGAGTTCTCCTCCAGTTCCTCCTCATCCTCCTTCCTCCTCAGTGGTGAGTCCAGTTGCTGAGCAACCTGAGGGTGAACCCCCCTCTCGACTTCGGTCTCCATCACCTCCCAAAACTCGCCCAAACCAGCGCTGTCGCCTGCTACGTGGGGACGGCACCTCCGTCGCTGCCGAAGCATCCCCCATTGGGGAAACTGTGGCTCCTCCCCCATCTGCCTGGCTTCCCGAGTTCATCATGCACGGTCGCCAACTCAATACGGGAGATTCGTTCAAGTGAGGCGGCGTGGCTGAATGCCTTGTGAGGGGGCTGAGTCTTCCTTTTGATATAGCCGATCACGTCGCCCAAAATTTGCCTACCCTGTTTGATAGGGTATACCAGCTCGGGGTTGGGGTAAGTTGCCCTTTTTTGTTATTTTTTGTTTTTTGTTTTTTGTTTGTTGTTTTTTGTTTGTTTTTTGTTTATTACGTATCTCCTTCATTGTTGAACATTTTTTTATTACATATCTACTTCCTCTGTTTAGCAACTCCAGGCCGTGACCGTATTACACGACCGCTTTGCATAAGTATCGAGAGAGACCAAAAAGCTCGGTAGGGCCCTCACTTAATCCACTAGACATGCGAAGAGTCTCGAGTCTGATCTCGCCCAGAACGCTTCGGCCCTTCAGGGGATGGAGGACCGGTGGAAAACGGCCAAAGAGGAGGAGAAGAAGGCGAAAGAAGAGCTGAGGAGAACCAGTGAGGAGGTGGCTGCGATTACTTCTATCAACGCCGAGCTGAGGAGCATGATGGCTGCCGCGCAATCGGAGGCCGAAACACAGAAGAAGATAGCAGCTGGCCTCGAAGCAAGCCGGGCCGAACGCGACGATCAGCTCTGGCAACAGGGCTGGGATGAGTGCGGAGCCCATTTGGCTAAAGAACTCCTCGGCATAAAAATCGAGCTCCTTGCACTTGGGTACAAACAAGGCTTGGAGCGAGCTGGAGTTCCACTGAGTTCTCCCCTTTGGAGTGAGCCTCCCCACGGCCGCCATCGAGGAAGAGGTCGCCGAGGTAGATCCAACCGACCCTAAGCTTCCCCCAAAACTCCCTCTGCCCCGTCTCGGGGATATACAGGACACTGCCACCAGCCGTCATGCCTTCGATGGCGAGGTGGTAGTGGAAATCCCTGATGACGGTCAGGACGGGATGGAAGAGGGAGGCCGAACTGAAGGCGCATAAGGTGTTTGGGAGTGAGGACGTTCTTATCCCCCTGTTTTATTTCATCTCTTCCAAGTTAGGAGTTTCGGCTATTTCTCCTTGTAAAGTCGTAGTCCTTTTCATGTACCTCGAACTGTTTATGAATGAATGACATGAAGCCTTTTGTTGTCCTCTCTTCTGCATTGTTCTATTCTTCTGTATTGTTCTAATTCGTGAGTTATTCCAACTCTTAAGAGGATGTTCAATCCTCAGGCCGAGCTGGCCTCATCTAGAAGGGGTTGTTTGAAATCCTGAGAGTTAACTCTTGAGAGGATGTTCTATCCTCAGGCCGAGATGGCCTCATCTAGAAGGGGTTGTTTGAAACCCTGAGAGTTATCCCAACTCTCGAGAGGATGCTCTATCCTCAGGCAGAGCTGGCCTCATCCAGAAGGGGTTGTTTGAAACCCTGAGTTAAAAAAGCAAATAGGAAACAGCAAACAAACCGAGTATAATAACAAAGAGTCCTCCAGTCTTTTATAACAATTTAACATGATGGTACAAAACTCAAAGACAACACCCTAGTTTTACGTTGAGGATCGGCTGTACTTGACAGCAGCTAATGATAAAGATCTTTAAATTAGCTGCGTTCCATGGGCGGGGTATCTGTCTCCCTTCTGCGTCTTCAAGGTAATAGGCTCCAGGACCTACAACCGCTGTAATTCGGTAGGGTCCTTCCCAATTCGGACCCAATTTCCCATCTCTAAGGGTTCTCGTGTTACCCATTACTTTCTGCAAGACCAGGTCACCTGGAATGAACTCTCTCGGTTTCACCCATTTTTTATAGGTTGTACTCATTTCTTACTAATAGGCCTTGATTCTAAGTAGTGCTACCTCCCTCCTTTCTTTAATGAGATCCAGCTCGCGGGCCAACAGATCTCTATTTCACTCGAGGTTGAACTCATCGGTCCTCATCGTCGGGAGGCCGATCTCAAGCGGAATGACTGCTTTGGTGCCATAAGCCATCGAATAAGGAGTTTCCCCTGTGGATCTTCGTGGTGTAGTTCGGTAAGCCCATAGCACGTGGGGTAGTTCCTCCACCCACCTTCCTTTTGCTTTGTCAAGTCTTTTCTTGATCCCGAACAGAATCGTCTTGTTTGACGCCTCTGCCTGCCCGTTACACTGTGGATAGGCCGGGGTTGAATTGTAGAACTCCACGTTGAGTTCGGCACAGAATTACCGAAATAACCTCCCATCAAATTGTGTACCATTGTCGAAAATTAGGGCGCGCGAGATACCGAATCTGGTGATGATACCTTTCCACACAAATTTTTTCATATCTAACTCTCTTATATTAGCAAGTGGCTCAGCTTCTATCCACTTTGTGAAATAATCGGTTGCGACTACCAGGAACTTCTTATTCCCCACCGCCTTGGGGAACGGGCCAACGATATCCATCCCCCACTGTACAAATGGCCAGGGGCTCGTCAAGGGGTTTAGTTTCCCCGCGGGTTGGTGGATAAAAGGGGAGAAGAGTTGACACTATTTGCATCGTTTCACATATTGCTGTGCGTCCTTTTGCATATAAGGCCACCAATATCCCTGGGAGATTTCCCTATGAGCAAGCGATCGCCCTCCCGTATGACTTCCACAGATTCCATCGTGGATTTCGTAGAGAAGGTCGTCTACCAAGGTTGGATGTACACACAATAGATACGGCCCGGTGTAGGAGCGACGGTATAACTTGTTCGTTTGAGAGAGCCAGAATCGGGCGGACTTCAATCTGACCTTGTGTGCCTGCTTCTTCTCGGTCGGTAACGTGCCATCCTTTAGAAAGGACGTAATAGGGTCCATCCAGGACGGTGATTGTCCTGCCGAGAGGACTTCTCGTTGCTCGAGAGAATCGATTATGCTCGAATTTGGGAGATATTGCACCACCAACGTCCTCGTTCTAGTTTCTATTGCCATCGAAGCGAGACTAGCCAGACTATCGGCATGGCTGTTGTCTGCCCAACCTATACATTGTACCTTGATTGCTACAAACTTTCTCATGAGGCCCATTATTTTCAGAAGGTATTTCTCCATGCTGTCGTCTTTTGCCTTGTAGTCTCCGTTCAGCTGGTTGACGACGAGTTGTGAATCACTGAACACGTCTAGTGCAGTGATGCCGAGCTTTATCACAACTTTGAGTCCGGCTATTAGTGCTTCATACTAGGCCGCGTTATTCGTAGCCTCAAAATTGAGCCGTAAGGCCTGCTCCACCACGTGTCCATCCGGGGATGTGAGGACCGTCCCCACTCCCGATCCCCGATGATTGGATGCCCCATCAACGTGCAAACTCCAAAGTCCTAAACTGGTTGGTTCCAAGAGCTCGGCTATCTCTAGTTCCTCGGACTCCATTTTCATAAATTCTGCGATAAAGTCGGCCAGGACCTGGGCCTTGACCGCGGTGCGTGGCTGGAAGATGACATCGTGTTCCCCTAACTCTACTGCCCATTTGGTCATCCTCCTAGTTAGACCAGCTCTCGAAAAGATGGCCTTCAAGGGATATTTGGTGAGTACAACAATAGCATGGGCTTGAAAATAATGTTGCAACTTTCGAGACGCGATTATCAGTGCGTAGGCAAGTTTTTCGAGTGGTAGATACCTTATCTCTGGTCCTGAAAGAGTGTGTCCGACATAATAAACTAGCATCTGTTGTTTCCCTTTCTCCCTAACAAGCACTGCGCTAACTGTGTGATCGGATATCACAAGGTAGAGATACAATACCTCTCCCTCTTCGGGAGTAGAGAGTAGTGGCGGGGAAGATAAATACATTTTCAAGTCGTTGAGTGCTTTGTCACATTCTTCGGTCCAACAGAACCTCGCTCCCTTTTTTAGAGCCAAAAAGAATGGTTGGCATTTATCGAGTGCTCGGCTAATAAACCTGTTTAAGGCGTCCGTCATCCCTGTCATCTTTTGTACCTCTTTCACAGTGTTCGCTTTCAGATGTCGACGATGGCCGTGATTTGATCCGGACTGGCCTCGATACCTCGGTTGGTGACTAAGAATCCAAGAAATTTTCCTGAACCAACCCCAAATACACACTTTGCCGCGTTGAGTCGTAGGCGATGGCCTTTTAGGATATTAAAAATGCTCTGCAGGTCAGACAAATGGTCTTCCTTCATCTTAGATTTTACCACCATATCATCCACGTAGGCTTCCATCTGCCTTCCCAAGACGTTGGCGAACATTTTTGTGATCATACGTTGAAATGTTGCCCCAACATTTTTTGAGGCCGAACGGCATGACCTTGTAGCAATAGGTACCTCGGGGGTAATGAACGAATTTTTTTCTTGATCGCGGAAGCTCATAGAAATTTGGTGGTAACCCCGGTATGCATCCAGGAAACTCAGACGTTGGTGTCCCGCCGTAGCGTCTATAAGCTAGTCGATCTTGGGGAGGGGGAAGCAGTCCTTCGGGCACACCTTGTTTAAATTCGTGAAATCCACACATACCCTCCATTTCCCACATTTTTTTTCACCGCAACTGTGTTAGAAAACCATTCAAGATACTGAACCTCTCTGATCGCTCCTGCCTCTAACAACCTTACAACTTCTTCGGTTACCGCTTCGACGTGATGCGGGGCCGAGCGCCGTCCCCTCTGCTTCACAGGTTTAACGGCATGATTGACGTTCTAGGTATGCGAAATGTACGTTGGGTCAATGCCCGGCATGTCATACGGAGTCCAAGCGAAGACCTCTAGATTTTGCCGTAGTAAAACGAGCAGATCTGCCCTTTCGCGATCGTCTAGGGCTGAACCGATCAAAAAACATCTTTCCTCATTGTCGTGCTCGATCCTAACCGTCTCGAGTTCCTCAACAGCTTTACTTCGTGCTTACCTTCCAACATCCTCTAGTGCGGGTATCTCAATTGCCTCAGCACTCTTGCTTTCACAGGACTGTTCAGCCTTCAGTGCTGCCACGAAGCAATGCTTTGAGGCGGTCTGATCCTCGTGTACAACCTCGACCCCTTCTTGAGTGGGGAATTTCAGCACCTGATGGTATGTGGAGGGTACAGCCTTCAGCCCGTGCAGCCAAGTCTGTCCTACAATGGCATTATAGGCCGAGAGTGCATCTATGACTAAAAAGTCTACCATAAGCTCGATCGGTCCGACCTTGACGGGTACGACGACCCTACCTAGTGGTTAGACCAGTTGAGAATCGAAACCAAGCAGTGGGGTGTGCACATGGGTTAAATCTCAGTCCCGAAGACCAAGCTTCTTTAAAAGGTCGTGGTACATTACCTCAATTGAACTCCCTTGGTCGACTAGAACCCGTTTTACATCGAAATCGAAAAGAGTGAGGGATATCACCAGGGCATCATTATACGGGCGCTTAACCCTTTCCAAGTCATCCTCACAGAAAGAAATATGCACGTCACTCTCATTCGGTCTCGGTCTTTTACTCGTGATTGCTTGGACCTTCATCATTTCTGCAATGTGTCCTAACTTCATCATCTGCCCTCTCATGGTATGCTTCTGCTCTGCACTACCGATCGTCTTGTGAATTACATGAATGACCCCATGGTTAACGGGTCTATTGATACGATTGGTATGCTCCGAAGTGGGAGGTCGACGGTTATCTTCCTCCAAGAACTCTTTCAGATGCCCCTGCTGCACTAAATCCTCCAAGTGCTTCTTGAAAGCCCGGCAGTCTTCCGTCTTATGGCTACACTCCCGGTGATAAGAACGTCTCCACCTGATTCCCCTTTCTATTGCCGATTGGACAACTGAATCGGGCAATCGCTCAGGCCACTGAAAATATGGTCTGTCTCTAATTTGCGGTAAAATTTTATGGATGGATTCCTTGAATATGGCAATCACTACTCTCTTGGAATTGGTTCCCAACCTAATCGAGGGTTCTGTCAGGGAAACTCGTATCCTTTTATTCACTGGTGGTGGGCTCGGCCTTCTCGTTCGCGCCGGGTTACGTCGCTTCGATCTCTCTGGACTCGACCTTCTCTCTCTGGACTTCGTCTCAACTTCTGCTCTCCCAGCATCCTCCTCCACTCTAATGTACTGCTCCACTCGGCTCATCAGGGTCGAGATACCTTGTGGTGGTTTCTTGGTAAGGGAGGCCCTTAGCTTTCCTCCTGGTTGGAGCCCATGTTTGAATGAGGCAACTGCCAACTCTTCGTTACAATTCTCAATATCATTATATACCTCCCAATATTTTCTTGTATAATCTCGCAACGATTCCCTTTTTTCCTTTCGCAACGCCATGAGCGAGTCTAGCTCTTTTGGGATTTTCGTATTAGTAACGAACCTTGCCTCAAACCCACTGGCCAAATCCTTCCAGCTTGCTATGGACCGAGGTGGGAGGCGGTCGAACCATCTCAAGCTAACTTCCCCCATACTATAAGGAAATACCTTACATATGAGGGCGTCATTTCTGCTCCATAGGATCATCATCTGCCGATAGTGACTGAGATGGGTATATGGGTCAGAACATCCATCATACGATTTGAATCTCGGTAGAGTGAAGCCATGGGGTGGATCGGTTTGCTCTATACGTTCGGCGAAAGGTGTAGTGACCATTCCTTCCCCTATTGTGCTAGGCTCGACTGTGGTGTAGTACTCCGATGTTTCTTTGTGTTTTCGTGGTGGATCCTTATTTTGTTTGGATTTCATCGAGGTATAACTACTTCCCTCAGTGCTCGAGTCTGCGGCTTGCTTAGTGAATTCCTTGAGAATCTCCCCAAATCCCTCGTTCATCACCTGCTTCCCTTCTTTGCCCTTGCCCCTGGAGCTGGATGCCCCTGGTTCCCCTGAGTGGACAGAGGTTTGGTGGTCGCAGTGGTTGCTTAAGGTTGAATGGAGTCTCTGGATTTCCTGCCCCATAGCATGGAGTGTGGAATCATGGGCGAGATCTTGTTCAAGCATTCGAGCCACTCCATAGGCAAGGCTTCGCCCTTCTCTCCTTTTGTCTTTATGCTCTTCCACAACACGCGGCGTGGCATACTCGTCGAGGACAACATGTGTCTTTGATGGTGTTGCCATTAGTGGCTTTCGTGACTAGATTCCCACAGACGGCGCCAAATGTACGAGAAAAATTCGTATATTAGATTTGTTTGATGGATTGAACCCAGTCCGGATGAACCCGTCTAGAACACCTGCAAAGAGGAACAAACGTGAGCTGACCGGCGACGAATTACCGGGAGTCCCTCTGAAGGAGAAGTTAGATAGATGATTTTCAAAGTGCCAATGTAAAATAATCAATCTTGTTTATATTATTGCCTTACCCTCTTTTCCAATGAAACTTTTCTTTTTATACTGAATAATCTGTCATTATTATCCATCATTGCCCTGACACATATAGGTCTGCCAAACCTGACATGTAGGTCTATAAAGTCTGTGCGGCGGTGTCAGGTTTTGGTCACGTCACCATTAAATCAGTTACTTCAGTCGTACTATGGGCCGAGGTACTTATAATCTACCATGACTGCTCGGTCACATCACATTAAATGCTGTCCCCTGCGGTCTAATCGCATTAAATGCAATATCCTTCGGTCATATCGCATTAAATGCGTTTGTCAGAGTCAAAAATGGGAATATCTCTCGGTTCAAGAATGCCGAGCTGGTGGTGCCTGAACGAAAGCGGCTTCCCCGGCCGAAGTATTATTTTGGTCCTAACCAGGGCCCGAGGACCCTTAGTCCGGGTCATCCCCATTCAATAATTTATAAATATAAGAATCTCTTTCTATAATTGTATGAAATAAATGATAAAGAATTGTACAAGGTGAATTCGTAGAAGAGTTGACTTGAACAAAGTAATAATAGTAAAAATAGTCGGCGACATATGTCTCTAGTGACTAAGTTAGTGTTTTGTACGAGAAAGAAGTAATTAATTTTAAAAGAGAGGAGTTCGACATATATTGAGAGAGAGAGAGAGAGAGTACATTTTTTATATTTGATAAGAGTTTTGAGCTTTTCTATGTTTGTTAAAGAGTTTTGGGCTTGGAATTGGGTTAGCAATACAATAAATTTTACAATACATTGTTTGCTTTGTTTTCTTTTTGAGTTGGGCTAATAATTTAAGATTACCAAACTCTTTACTATACCTCATTAGCAACCCATCAAATGGGTGGTTTTCGTAATTAAATCTGTTAGAATTGGAGTAAAACGATAATATTCCTTCCACTTATTTTATATATTAGTTGTAAATTTAAATTTATATAAATTAATATATATTAGTTTAAATTTTAGTTCCCGGTTTTGCAAAAATATGAGATTATTATTTTTTGTTTTTTTTATATTTTTAATGATAAAATTTAAATTTTAAAAATGTTTCAATGAGTGGATTTAATTTTTTTTTATAAAAACTTAATAACAAATGAAGAAATTGGAAATAAATAACAAAGTGGAAAAGAAATAAAAAATTAAATAAAAAATAAAAAATAAAAAATGAAAAATTGTATGCAAATAGAACCTCAAGGACAAGTTGTCTTGAATTTTCAAAGTGGAAAAGAAATGGAAAGAGAAAAAATAGGAGAAAAAATAAAGTGAGATTATTATTTATATTTGTCAAAAGACTTATTTATTTAGTTACCCATAAAAATTGAATCATATTAATTTTACTTTCCATTTGTTTCATTGACGTTAACAAATTCACATTATTCTCCGCAAGCAAAAGAGTTTTAAGTTTCCAAAGACTCCGCCCGATTAAAAAAGATGACACGCGTTAACAAAATCTACAATATTCTCTACAAGCATAAAAGTTTTAAGTTTCCAAAAACAACCCAGTTAAAAAAGATAACACCACCCCGTTGGTATATTTGAACTAATTTTTCAAATCGACCCCAATTTATACAAACAATTCTTATGTTATTTGGAACCGGGATGGTCCAAAATCACATGCGTCCCAAGTTACAAAATTAGTTACCTCAAAAATAATTTAAAACATACTAAACTATTAGTCCAAATCTCACAATATAAATATATTATTATTTATTTTAAGAAAACAATAAAATCGGCAAACTCTCATGTTTCCTAATCCTATCCAATTCCTTCCTAGTTCTCGTACCAAACAAGCCCTAATTGTATCCGTGGCCCAACCTTTTCACCATCTATCAAAGTTTATGGGGGGCATGACTATCACCACCCTCCCCAAACAATTAATCATTGTGCTGATGGGACAAAATCTTAAAAGTTCCTTTAGGGTAATCAATCATCCCACTCACCACATGAGAAATCCAAATATCATTCCTGAAAAGGACTTCCAAATCCATTTCAACTACTTTTTCTCAGAATACATCATATTCACCTGTACCCTCCTATCTCTTTTACAATGTCCAGCCGTCCCACTAAGCGAAAGACCAAGTCCCACACTCCCACCTAAAAAAGGGTGAAGTACCATATGAAGATAACTTTGAAAATCTCTCCCTGTGGGCAATAAACTAGGAGGAAGAACATTTGTATACAAAACTCATAAGAGGAAAAAGGAGAGAAAAGCAAAATTGTGGCATCTGACTTTGATTCCATTGCTGCAAAGCAAAGATGCATAGAGAGGAATGGTAGTAGTAGGAAGGAGAGTGGGACCTATGCCCGTCGGGAGTTCTAGTAGGCACGTCCAATTGGGGCTAGAAACAGTAGCAGAACCAAGATTTCACCATTGGGGAGGTCTAATGATTCATTAAAGGCACTAAAACGTCGACTTATACATAAAATAATATAAAATTATATATAAAAAATAATACATTTTAAAAAATTCGGGGGGTCATGGCCCCTGCACGCCCCCCTCTGTCCACCCCTAGCTAGACATCTATGACGAGCCATTTGGTTCAGGCTTGACAAGTGTGGTGGCCTCATGTGAATGAGTTGGATATATTATTGCAGCAAGTGATATGGGCATGATGCAGAGTGCTTTGGATTGGAGGTATTGCAT
>JAOTRH010007797.1:0-23534 GCA_034768845.1 Heliamphora exappendiculata
ATATATATATATATATATATATATATATATATATATGTGTGTGTGTGTGTGTGTGTGTGTGTGTGTGTGTGTGTGTTTACTGTCCTCCCATCTTCTGTTTTGTTTTTCTCCTATCTTAGCTTTTGAAGCTAATATGGGTCGCCTAGCTAAGTACATCGATACGTCGGAGGCTCTTGTGGAACTTCGCGGGGAATACGCCATTCCTGACGATGTGACCATTCGCCAAGCCATCGAGAAGGAAACTTGGACAACTGAGGATCTGAAGCGGTTGTATTCCCTTCATGGATATTCAGGAGTCCAAGATTGAGTTCCCATTCCCGAGAGCTTACCCCTAACATGTTATCAATATTGATGGGGCAGCTTTATTGAATCGCTATATAGGCATCGATCTTGGTGTTTGAGAGATTTAGTATTGCTACTCCATCTCGGAGATGGCTAGGGGCCAAAACAAGTATTACATCAAAGCCAAGGAAGGTCGGCACATTGTGCTTAAACTAAAGGGCTCCCACAAAGGCGAGATTGAAAACTTTGTCATGGTTGGGGGAAACTGGCAGCTCAGGCCTAGCGTCCACGATCCCCACATACGGCTCTACCCAACAAGGCTGGGATCTTTAGGTAGCTGAGCTCCTCCCCTTCACATTTTGTTACATACTTTTTAACTGCTTTTTATCGCTACCCGGCACTGATATGTTCCCCTTTTCAGGTGCCTACTGCAACACCTCGACTGCAAAGGACAAAAGGGATAATCCCCGAATCAACTTGGTACATCTCAAGAACATGCTCGAATGGGATAAGGGCATGTGATCCTTCAAGAGACTTTTCAGCAGCGTCCCCATCCGCCCTGATTAGCTCGAACACCACTTAGTCTCCGTCGAAAAAGCTCAAGCAGAGGGGGGCCAGAGCACTAGAGCCTCCACTTCTAACGCCGTAAGCGAGTGCCTTTCACCTAGCTCTGCCAACCAGTCGATTTTTGTTCAAGAGGTCATCACCATGTCTTAGTGAAATCTGTATAATCCCTTACTCGAGGATTTACCACCCACCCTAACACCGAGCGCCATTCCAGCAGCAATGCGATAACTACATCTCAAACCCCACAACAGAGCACCAATGCTCCAGCAGCGCCTCTGGCACCTCCACCTTCCTCTCCAGCCCGGTTCACATGGAAGAGAAGCACAGCCTTTGAGGTGGCCAACCGTCAGATTAGACAGCATATTGAGGGCGATCTGCCCTAGTTCTGAACAACTCAAAGGGGGTTACAATGGCAACCGAGGTCTTTCCTTCTCCCCTACCTTCCATGGTAAAGCCCCCACCACTCAGGATTTGGTGCAAGCAGGCCACCACGTGGCATGGCCCTTAGCGAAGAACTTGTGCCTTCTTAAGGATAAGGCCGAGTATGCGACGATTTTGGATGCCGCAATAATGAAGCAGGATGCCCAGCACATCATTGTAGTAAGTAACCCATGTCCAGCTTCATTTACTTATTCATTCGTATACTTTTTTACTTTTATACTTTGCTGAGCTAACCCTTCTCTCTACTACGCAGGGCCTGTGTGGCGCCAAAATTTAGGGTTTTGTTTCAAAAAATAAGAAAATTCAAAAAATATTTAAAAAATACTTTAATACATTGAAAACCAAAATTTGAAAATCTTTTTTGGTGAAAAATAGAGTCGCCACTTGGTGGTTAAGAAAAACTAAAAAAAACAAAATGAGTCACTGATCTTTAAAACGATAATCAGAGAAAACAAGGATTCGGGGGGGCTAAGGTACGAATTAGGGAGGGTGTTAGGCACTCCGTTCATCCAACCGTAAAGTTGGCCTCTACTAGTTATCATTTGTTCTTAATTAGATTTATCAAATGCATGCAGATATAGAAAATAAGAGTGAAGAGAGAACATCCAAAATCAAAATAGAAAAAATACATAACATATGTATATAGAATGCCAAATAAAACAAATATCAAAAGAAAAAGAAAAAAAAAATCCTAAATCCTACGGTATGCAATTTTTAACTAAATGATACATGGAGCAAATCCGCATACGATGTCACCAAATAACATTAGCATAATTTAAACAAAAGAACAAATATATGCTAAAAAGTCACTAAATTCAAATCATATAAAAAATGAACATGAATTTGCTAATAATATCATCAAATAACTAAATAACCCAAATTACTCTAAACATGATTTCAAACGAAATAAATAAAATATACTTTAAAATTATCATACCAAATATGCATACTATTAAATAACCTAAAATTATACTAACATGATTTTAAACAAAATAACCAAAACATGTTTTAAAAACATTAGACTCTAACTAAATGGTAACTAGTAGGTTAGTTATTAACAAAATAAGAGAAAAATAAAAAAGATACCATGAAAAGAAAATTAAACTAAGATTAAAATTTTTTGTAAATTTTAATGTTAAACAAAATAAAAGAAAAGAAAAATAAAAAGGAATACTATTAAAAAGAAATTTAGTTAACAAAATATAATGAATGAAAACAACGATTGTTACATAGTGACATAACAATCATTTTGTTTAAGGAATATGAAATACGGATGTAATATCGATAATTACAACCATATGAATATAAGTACATTGATTATGACAATAACGACACCGTAAGTCGCAATTACCAAATATGTTAGTACTATTTTAATGAATTAACATGTTAGGTGTAAATGTGCAATTTGGGTAGAATAAGCATACTAAGATTACTTTGATTTTAACATGAAATAAAGTCTAATCAAGGAAATAAAACCTAATTAAGATTATAGCATTTAATCATGAATACTGTAAAAGCATTATTAAACAATTTTTAAGATAAAGCATGCTTTTAATTCAATTGATGACTAAACATGAAATAAAAAGTGAAGTACAAAATTAATACTCAAATTATAACCTAACCTCTTCACATGAGTAAGAAAAGTGAAGAGATAAATGCCAGGGTTCCAACAATGTACCTAAGATATAGCCCGGGTGAGTCATCAAGTTGGGGAATGGTGATCGATGTTCAATCATCGGGATGTGTTCCAATTCCAATGAAAGTGTGAGTCAGGAATCCAAGAGGGTATCAGTGTCGGTAATCATTCTTCCACGGTATTTTAGTATGGTGTCGATATCAGAATTCTCTCACCTTTCGACCCTTTAGAACTTTAACCTCAGAATTGTCCTCCTCAAATCGCATCAGAGGTATGATATTTATAGAATTTATTAACTAATGAGATGCCTGCACGTTTTGGGACACGTCAGGATTTTTTGAGTTGACGGTCGCCATGTATGGAGTTGGTGGTCGCCATAAAAATGAAGTTTTCAGGGGTTTCTTATGGAAATCGCCATAATGAAGTTGGCGACCCCATGGTTCAAATGTGGCGGTCACCACCTTAGCTAGGGTTTTCTAGAATTTCTTATTTCGATCGCCAAAATGGAGCTGGCAGTCCCATGATTCAAAGTTGGCGGCACAAGGTTTCAAAATTGGCGGCTCAAAGTTGGTTCACTGATTTGAAAGTTTTGATCATTGAGTTCGATCACTGGTCTTGGATCACTTGTCGAGGATCAATAAAAAGCAGCATTCCACTTGTTTTTATCATCGAATTTACCTGGATTAATTTAAGATTAGGCGGGGCAAATTGGGGTGTCTACAGTTGTCCCTCTTTGATATTGCTTGCATAGCAACGCACGATGCAAATTATATCAAAGATTCAAAGACAACATCCATTTGACCGAGCCGTCAATCTTAAGCCACAAGCACACAAGCATGCATATGATGCTGGTCATACTCAAATTTTTGTCAAGTTGTCTACGTACTCCTTTGCTAGGGATTAGACCAAAACGTAGTTCCTTGCGCAAATGCAACGATGCATGATATAAAATATGATGGAGATGCTAATATCATGCAAACACTAGTATAATCAAACAATACCCAAAAGATCGAGTTAAGATTTAAATGGAGCATAGTCAATCAAACAAGTCAAAGATCGAGTCAAAATTTAAAAACTCGGCTGAGGCTAAAATAATTAAAAGGATCGAGTCAAGATCCTAGAAATTATCCTAACCTGGGAAAGCACATAAACTAACAGGTCAAGAAAATAACTGAGAATTTGAGTCAAGACTTTAAAATTATCTTCATCAGAGAGAACCACGAATTAGTAGGTCGAGTCAAGACTTAAGAACTCGGGAGGAAACATGGGAAAAAAATAATTAAAAGTCGAGTCAAGACTTAAAACTATATTCATTAGAAGAATAATCACGAATTAATAGGTCGAGTCAAGATCTAAAAACTCGGGACGAGGCACGGGATAAAAATAATTAAAATCCGAATCGAGGCTTAAAACTATTTTCATCGGAAAGATAATCACAAATTAACAGGTCGAGTCAAGCCTAAAAATTTGGAATGAAAACGGGATAAAAATAATTAAAAGAAGTCGAGTCAAAACTTTAAAATTATTCTCATTGGAAAGATAACCACAAATTAATAAGTCGAGTCAAGACATGAAAAATTCGGGTTAAAAATGAGATTAAAATAATTAAAAGAAGTTGAGTCAAGACTTTAAAATTATCCTTATTGGAAAGATAACCACAAATTAATAGGTCGAGTCAAAATCTAAAAATTCGAGACAAAAATATGATAAAAACTATTAAAAGCCGAGTCAAGATTTTAAAATTAAATTTATCGAGAGAAAACAAGATATTAAAGTTTAAAATTATTAATTTTTTTTAGAAAACGCCCACATAAAATAAGATAAGGTTTAAAACTATTATTGTACACGCATAAAATAAGACAAGGTTTAAAATTATTATTATTATACCCACATAAAATAAGACAAGATTTAAAATTATTATTTTAAGAAAAACACCCAAACAAGCCCCAAACAAACCCTCAAAACCCCAAAACGCAATCATGGCACACTGACACATAATTGCCAACTTTGCCAACTTCTAAGTTTGCGGTCACCAGGTTTGAGCTTCGAGGATGTTGACATGATCGTTGACATGATAGTGGTCGCCCACTCAAAACCCTTCCAAGTTAGCAGTTGCCATGTGTCCCTTCACAAACCCATCAGTCGCTCACTTTCAAGTTGGCGACCGCCACAACTGAGAGCCCTTAAGCCTCCCCAGACGCACGGGCCAGATTCACTTGTATCCTTTCGCTTATCTATCTAGCTTCTTAGCTCTCTCAAACCTTCCCTTGCTTCCTAGTTTTTGAGCTTTTTTCCTTTACTTTTTTTATTATGGCAGGATACGGACATGGTCCTTTTGCTAGCGAGAGCTCTTCCATGGGCGCTCTTGGGAGCACGGATCCCAGTGTTCCTACTAGCGGGGTCACAACCACTTAGCCTTCCACTATTTTGGGGGCAATTGATGCCCTAGCTCTTGAGGCAGTGCGAGCTTCTGGTTAGGCTGCCGAGGACGAGGCATGAATAGATGCTGACGTGCAGGCTGCTATTGAGGCCGAGGTTGTAGACTTCTAGAATCCTCATGCTGAAAAGGGACTTTCCACACCCTTCGATCCACTCACATATGTTCCAGCACCTCACTGCTTGGACTCATGTGGGATGAGGTGCTATGAGCCTCCCGTCGATACTGTTGCTGCTGACGTCCTCCTCCGAGAACCGAACTAGCATATTTTACGTCAGTGCCCCACGGTAAGTCCTCTTTCATTTCTTTTTGATGTTAAAGCACGCTTTACTTTCATTGTCTTGAACATAGATGCATGTTTAGGATCCCCTGTGACTTATTATTTTGCGATGTGATGTATATGATAACTATATGCAATATTGAGATCTGTGAATGAACTGGACATATTTAACAAAATTAAAAGGATAAACTCGAACATCGGACTAAAAACTAGCTAGGTACCTGTGCAAATGAGATTCGGGACAAAACACAGGGACAGTAGGATTAGGGTTTTGATGTAAATATGGGGGTAAAAGACTTGATCGGGGTTTCAACTCGAAGGATTTACATTCGTGGTTATTGTAGTAATCAAAATTAATCTACCAGATTTTGAAAGGTATAATCCCGAATCTAACTTTGGGAGTACGGATTTTATTTTAATCGTTCGACATTAAAAAGTTTTATTCTGGAGCTTGTTTCAGCGATTGCCCGTCCATTAATTTTTTATCAAAAAATCATATTCAAATTAATGATGTTGGCAGTTTGCCTCTAACAATTGGTATCGAAGCTGTTTTGATTATGTTTACGGTTAATCGAGGGACTGGATAGATTTAGAACTGTGCTTTTTTTTTCCTGCATGCGTTCTAATTTCAATTTAATAATCATCATTATTTTTAAGTTTTATTGAATGTGTGGATTATTATTATTTTTAATCACGAGGGTTGATCGTGATAATTTAAACTTTTTCAGTTCGAATGTGAGCGTTCAGGACATAGGTTTTTGATGTAAAATTTTTTATTATTATTTTAAATATTTTAGAATATTTAAGAACATATTCAAATGTCCAAGAACACGAATAATGAGCAGCAGTACAACCGGTGGTTCCGACGGTGGTTTTGGGTGTACCGGGACACGGATCGCGACGGTTTTTGCATGATTTTGAAATAGGTTTTTTCGATAAGTTTTATGTAGATTTTGTGTATTAAAAATAACAACAAAATAGGTCCAAAAATGCAGCAAAAAAGAGGCGGAAAAATAGCCCACCGGCGGCGACTCAGGGGCCGTTTTTTGCTAAGTTTTGTAACTTTTTCAATATGAATTTTGTGCAATTTTTTAGACACAAAATAGTAATAAAAATAGACTGAAAAAATAGTCCAAAAACATAGCAAAAACTTGGACAAAAATAATTCGAAACAGGCGACAATAAGGGCAGTGGACAACAGGTTGTCTGAGGCCGTTCGAGGCTCAATTTTGAGATTTTTTTGAGCTCTTTTTGAGGCGTTCTTCAGAGCATCGTACTACTGGATATAAGTACTAAAAATAGTGAAAAACGGGAGTCGAATCAACCATGAAAAGAAGGAAAAATTGGCGGCACAAGTTGGGGCGACGTAGGTGGGAGGCCGCAACTTCTTCAGAGGTTTTCGATAGCTGTTTTCGGGCTATTTTTGAACCAGGAATTTTTATTAAAAAAATAGTATATTTTGTAAGCTATTTATTAGAAAAAAATAGAGACAAAAATGGAGTTCGGAGTAAGCCGGAATGACCTCGAGAAGTTGGCGGCACAGCAGGCGACGCGACAGCAACGGTAGTGGTTGTTTAATGGCCATCAAAAGTCATTTTTCTTGATGTTTTTGAACCCAAAACTTTATAGAAAAATAGTATATTTCATTAGCTACATTTTAGAAAAAACGGGGACGAAAATTGGGTTTGAAAAAAGGTTGAAAAAGCCTCAGGAAGAGGCTGGTGTAGTGTTGTCGGCAGCGCCAGCGGTAGTGGCTATTTGAGGCTGCTCTAGGGGCTTTTTTCTAATATGTTTTGATCGAGAAATATTGTATGTCTATAGCACTGCAAATGGATGAATTCTTATTCGATTCTGACAAAAATAAGTATTTTTCTACAACGATTGAAAAACTGGAAGCTTATTTATCTTATTTATATATATAAACTGCGTGGATGATAAATATTGATTTCATATTTCCTATTTAACTTAATTAATTCGAGAAAATTTAATTTTAATTAATAATTTGTAAATAAAAATAAATTTAATTTTTTAATTAAATGTTTTTTAATTAAATAAAAACATTTAGATATTTTATTTTTTACAAAATAACACGTTTAAGATGATTTTTTTTAATAAATTAGATATTTTGAAAAAACGTAAAAATTAATTCTGAATTTTTAAATTAACTAAATAAAAAATATTTAATTTTAATAAATTGTTATTTTTTGAAAAAATGTGTAATAAACCATACTTAAATGCCCTTATTCAATACTTTTGCTGTAAAGTAAAGAAAAAACTGTGCATTCAATTTTTTACGCATTCAATTTTTTTACACATTAAAACACGAAAAAAATGTTTTGAAAAAAAAATCAAAATCTTTCGGATCGTGGAATTTTTCGATCTCCATCATTAGTTCGTAGGTGATGTAATTAATTCTGTGTGTTGGTAGTAAGGTTTTTTTTTTCATCGGACAGAATTAATTGCGATATCGCCGGTACAAATCTCCTTCGGAAATAATTCTAGATAATTCTTAGTGTGGATCACTTTTCCATCTTAAGGGTTTATTGCAAAGCGATTAATTCATGATTAGGTGGTGGTTAACACTTAGCTATAATAATAGTATTCTCTCAATCTGAGTTACTGCTATTATGTACTAGATCGAAACTATGTCAGCTATTTAATTTTACTTGGCACGGTCTGTTGTCTAGATAGTAAAATTAATAAGAATTGGCCTGTCTAGACAAACAGTGGATAGTTAACGTCCTCTCATCAAACTATGCTATTCACAAGGTACCAGGCTACTGGCGAATTTTTTTTAAAATGCTAGAGGGAACCAATTTAAAATAAAATTCAAAATTTTTACTCGTCATAATTAATGGTTTCAAATTATATGATTCTCAGAATTAAAATGACTTTCAATTTACTTGCGGTTATACTCAAAGAAAATAAACTAACGGGACCAAACTATGTAGATTGAAAAAGGAATATGGATATAGTTATAACTGCCGAGAGTATTCTTAGAATACCAAAAAATGTGTTTGTTTCTGAAAAGAGTTCTTCTTCTAGGATGAAATGTAAGAAGAAGAAAATGTTCAAGAGCAGGGTGGCACAATTTTTAAAGTAGTTAGTAGGCTACGAACTGGTGTGAAAAAGTCGAAAGATAGATGTTTTCACTGTAACCAGACACGACACTGGAAAAATAATGTCCAATTTATCTCAACAAGCTGAACAATTAGGGTAATTTCTATTCACTGGTTGTAAAAATATATTTAACGGTGTTATCTATAGTATCTAGTATGTAGATACAGGAGCCATTAATCATGTTTACAATTCATTGTAGGTGTTCTAGAAAACCCGATAACTTAGTGATGGAAAGATTTACTTGCATATGGACAATAATACAAAGGTAACAACAATTGCAGCAGAAGATGCCACTCTTTGTTTTAGTAGAGATCGAATTTTAATATTGAGAGTTTGTCTTTATCTACCTTCTATTATAAGGAACTTAGTTTCTGTTTCAAGATTGATTAAATACGGATATTTGGTTTATTTTAATAACTCTGTGGTTATTAAGGATAATAAATGGGGTTATCTGTTTTGGTACATTAGTGATGATATTTATGTTATTACTCTAATCTCTCTTACACTATAACTGACTGAATTATATAACACATCTAATTTATCATATAAGAAAAAGATATCTTACTCATCGAAAACGATGTGGAGATGTTATCTTTAGTAAACATATGGTCATCTAGGCGGTTCAATATGAAGGACTTGGGATAAGCTAGCCATATCTTTAGGATCAAGCTTTTACAAGATCGAAACAAAGGATGCTGAGTTTATCGTAAGAAAAGTATATCTATGATATCTTTACTTGTTTTAACATGCAAAATTTTAAGAAGAGGTTTCTTCCTTTTGGGTATGGAATCACTCTATCCAAGGATCAGTGTCCTAAGACACCTGATGAGATAGAGAAGATGAAGGCGATTCCATATGCTTTGGTAGTAGGAAGCCTAATATATGCTATGCTTTGTACCAAACCCAACATCTGCTTTGCCGTTTGTATAGTTAGTGGTTATTATTCTAATCCAAGATAGGAGTATTGAACTGCGATAAAGAATATATTTAAGTACTTGAAAAAAACTAAGAATTATATATTGATTTACTAGGCAGACAGTTTTAGTCAGACAAAGATTTTCGTAGATCCATCTCAAGATATGTATTTACCTTGTGAGGTGAAGCTATAAGTTGGAGGAGTATCAAACAGTTCTGCATTGCTGATTTCACTATGGAAGCCGAGTACTTAGCAGCTTCTGAAGCAGCCAAGGAGGCCATTTAGATCAGGAACTTCCTATTGGATCTAGATGTGGTGCTTTCAGTTCAATCAGCTATTACACTTTATTATGTTAATAGCAGAGCGGTTGCAAACTCAAAAGAGCCAAGAGTTCACAAGAAAGAAAAACATATTGAGCATATGTATCACCTGATATGAGAAATTATACAAATGGGAGATGTTGGTGTGACCAAAATTGCATGGGACAACCTTGCAAATCTTTTTACAAAGAGCCTATCAATTAAGACTTTTGATAGTCATGTAGAAAGCATGGGAGTCAGATGTATAGCAGAATAATTTTGAGTATAAGTGGGAGATTGTCAGAGTTGTATACTAAAAATTATGAATTTTATTTGGTTTTAGTATTTTATTTTATTTTTAATAAAATTATTTTTTCATTTGTGAGAATCTTAATAAGTAATGAATGCAATATAATTTTTTTAATATTAGGCATGGTTGTCCTTTATTCTATACAGTATTTAGTCTGGTGTGTAGAGTACGACGTGCACACAGAAAATCAGATTATAGGTTATTGTAGAATATAAGTTTTTATTTATAGTTTAGATAGAATTGGACAAACCATCGGTACGACTGTAGTACAGAATTTTAGTAGACTTGTCTTGGTTACGAAAAACAAATAATAGCGTCGTCTATTGTTCCGACTCTCTGTGCTAGTATACTTTGTGTGTATTGAATGGACCACATTTGGGTGATTAGTTTTATACTGATTATATAAATTAATTTACACTCCAATATTATTATGAGTGTAAATGTTCTTAATCCCAAAATAATTATTATTTACGTATATTTAATATTCGTTATTTAATTCATTAGAAGGTGTGATATTTTATGAGTGAAAAATTTCGTGAGTTAGATAGCGGTATTAATTATATAGTGAATATTAATTATTGACGTAATTTACGTCCCGATTATTTGGGATTGATAATACCCCATTAAGAAAGCTTTTAAGTTTTGACCGGGTCAAACCCTGCTGGTGGATTTAATTATCCGGCCGACAAATAAGTTAAGCAGAAGGGCTTAAAGAATTTTGAGAAGCCGATTAAATTAAATTATCAGTAATTAAATTTAATTGACGGGTATTGAGAATCTTAACATGGGGAGATTAGTTAAGTATTTAATAATAGGAGTTCGAATAATCGATTTTGAGAATATAGATAGGAGTGCAATTACAATTCTTTAGTGGTATGAATTGTAATTTATGCTTTTATGAATTTGCCATAGGGGTAGGCGGATTTTTTCATAATTACATTAGAAACCCAATTTATATTTACTCCACAGGTCCCTGATATAGCCCTATATATATGCGATTATGCTAAACATAAATCATAAGTCATCTTTTAAGACTAGGGATTTCACGAATTTTCTATTGTGATTAGTTTAGTAGGTTTAAGTTCACAAAAGATTGTAGTCTACTCTATGTTCGCGACTCGCATTGGGAATACAGTAGAAGGCTTGATCGGGGTTTCATCTCGAAAGATTTACATTCGTGGTTATTGAAGTAACCGAAATCAATCTATCAGATTTCGAAAGCTATAATCCTTAATCTAACTTTTGAAGTATGAATTTTATTTTGATTGTTCGACATTAAAAAGTTTTAATCTAGTGCCTGTTTCGGCGATTGCTCGTTCAGTAATTTCTTATCAAAAATCGTATTCAAATAAATAATCTTGGCAGTTTGCCTCTAACATGCATCATCTCCATAGAACATGACCACTATGGAAGCCCCCCTACACCCTCAAATCAATAGCTAGGGTCTTCCTTGGAGGCTGTCAATACCGGCAAACTGAAAAAGAGAGACACGACAGCCCCTAGATCGTCAAAATAGCACCTATGATTCCTATAAGGGCTGTCGACAGGTGCTGCAGACAAAAAGAGATGATATCAGAGGGAAGAAAGAAGCTGTAAGGGCTTGTCAAGGCTGCGAGAGTGGCTGTCGGAGTCTGTCGGACAGAGAAGAAGGGTTGCGACTTGGAGAAGACTGCTAGGGGTTCATATTAGGGTTTCATTGAAGGTTTTTGGTGGCGAACGGTGACAAGAGGGTGCAACAAAGGGGGTCGGGGATTCAGCTGGGAGGGATTACGGGTTCGGCAAAGCGGGACTAGGGTTGCAGCGGCTAAAGGAGGGAGAGAGCAGACTAGGGTTGCCGCAGCTGAAGGAGACTGGAGGTTGAAGAGAGCTTAGGGTTTTATGGTGGCTCTGATACCATGTTAAGAGAAAGAAAATAATATAAAGCCATACCTTATTGGATATGCGAGCACTCTTACTTATATTAAAATTAGAGAACACCATTACATCCATACACCAACAAATACCTAATAATAATCATATAATAATAATAATAATAATAATAAGTTACCACTAACATCCTTATTGATAAATACCCCAGTATGGATGATGATCCGACCATGGTTGCTGACATCCTCTCCCACAATCGAGAATGGAACCTTTTGGCTATCCAGTCCCTTGTCAGAGTTGAACATATCAATACCATTCTCTATACTACTAAACCTTTGGTTTGTAATTATGAGGATGCTCCTTTCTGAACCCTCTCCAGCACTTGCAAGTTTAATATTAAATCTGCTTACAATCTAATTGATTATGAGGATGACCCTTCAAAATATTGGAGATGGATCTGGAAACTTTTACTCTCCTAAAAAATTAAAGGTTTCGTGTGGACATGTTTACATGGTAAGATTCTTACCAACCACCATAGACAAGTGAGAGGTCTTTTTATAGACTCTTCTTGCCCCATATGTGACCCTGTTGAAAATATTGATCATGTTTTCATTTTTGCAGCTTTAGCCATAGTAACTGGATTAACTTGTCTTCTTTGCAGAATCAACGCTTAAATCCTAATGTGTCTTGGCAAGCTCGGCTTACTAATAATCTAAATGATTCCAACAACTCCTTTTGGGGTTCTCTTGGGAACATTTTGTTTGCGGTGACCCTATGGAATATTTGGACTGCCAAAAACAAAAAAGTTTTTGAGGACATTTGTTGGGATCCACGTCAGATCATTAGAAAATCCTCAGATTTACAGGTGATATCTATATGGTTTTTGGGAGATCTTCCCCTCCCTCGGTTAAAGTTTCCTATCTCATTAAGTGGTCTTTTCCTTGTGCATGTCGCCTGAAATTTAATGCAAATAGATGTTCTAGAGGCAACCCGGGAACTACCGGCTTCGGTGGGGTCTTTAGAGATAAAAGTGGTAAATGGATCATTGACTACTAAGGTCGTCTTAAAGATTGTACAAGTCTCGAAGCAAAGATTTGGAGCGTCTTCAATGGTTTAAGAGAGGCAAGGGGACAAGGCCTCCAAGAGTTGGATATTGAAATGGACTGCCTGACCGTTGTGCCGATGATAAAGGATGGCGATAGGACCCACTACCTCACAAAGCTTTTGTTAAAGATAGTCAAAAATTGATTTAAGATACTCATAGCTCTATTGCCCATATTTGTTGAGAAGAAAACTTTGTGGCATATGGCTTGGCAAACATGGACGCCAATCAAAATGACCCTTTCAACTTGAAAACCCCCATTTACTAATCGATTTGCACTAATCAATTTTTCTAAGAAACCAAATGCCGCAAAACAAATAAAATAATCACATAAGACAAGGCAATTTTTACGTGAAAACCCCTAAATTGGGTAAAAATCACGAGACCAAACCAGGTCCATGAATAATCAAACACTATGACAAATTTTGTTGGTTACAAGAAAATCTTATAGACTACTGTTGAATCCACAACCTATGTTGTAAGCCCATTCTTGCAAAATTTACGTACACAAACTCAAAACTTGACTGTTGTTGGAATCCCCCACCGGTCTTTGACTGCTGATGGAATCCACCACCAGACTTCAAGCCCATGATAATCCACTCAAGATAATCCACCGCCGGTCTTAACTCTTGGAACATTGAAAATCTTATTAGCTTGATGATATTTTTAACTGCGCGAAAACTAAATATTCATTAAGTGATTTTTTATTACCTTGAGAGCTCTTTAATGAACTCGGGAGGCTCATTGGCAGTTAGGGTTTATAAAATAAAGAGGAGACAACCCACACAAAACCCTAGCAGCCTTTATATAGGCATCCCCCAAAACATCAAACCCTAGTAGCTATTTTTTGAAGTTGGTTCACCGAGGATCGCTCGAGCGGTCTATTCACTGCTCAATTGGTGAAGCGCTGCTCGCAGTTGTTTTGCATCTCTTTAACTTCTGTGCAGAAATAATTTCCAAAGGTGTAGATACCAAGAGTTAAGACAGACCGCTCAATGGACCGCTACACCACTTGTAGCTTTTTGACCTTTTTTTGCTCCGTTTTTGGTACGCTACAATAACAAATAATAACTCCAACGAACAAGTGTCAAAATGTCAAAGAATAAAATATAAAGAGTTTTAAGAACAATTTGTTACAGATTTTCGAAAAAAAAAAAAATATGACCAAGGTCAAAATTCCTAACAATCTCCCAATGTGACAATTTTGTAACAAAGTCCAATAAACCAAAAAATATAAAAAAAATGCACCAGACTCCAACTAACTGAACTTACAAAAACAAACACAAACACAAGCGACACAAAAAAAAAAGTTACCCCCCCTACAAAAAACTCTCCCCCTTAACCAAACATCTACCTTCCCATTTTTTTTCACAAATTAACAATAAAAAATAAATAAATGAGTCTTATAGAGTGGAGACCTAAATTAAAGAATAAGTCCAAGACCCATGCACATCCTATATGATTAAAACCAAAAGCACACACATAGAATCTAAGATAAGGTATGTTCATATATAGAGGGACAAATCAAATCATGTATTTGATCTATATAGCTGAGTCATATTTATTTATTATAAAATAAGAATTTCACAAGGCCAAATCAACACATACCCAATTCACTTTACGAGATAGCTCTCCCTCAATTAAAGACGGCAAATATTTTGTTTTTTATCTTTTTTTTACTGTCTTTTTTTCTTTTCTTTTTCTTTGATATCATTGGCGACTTTTACACTAATATGAATGAAAAAAGTAAGGTTCACATAGGTAGTCATTTCCTCGAATCAAACATACACATTCAAAAAAAAAGAAAGTTTAAAAATTAAGTTCAAGTGGGTCGCCACTAAAAGGTCATTCTATGAAAACTTAGAAAACTAAAAAATAAGAAAAGTCCACATAAAAATTCGATCCCAAGTTCGGAGGATTCCTACATCTATCGGCGTTCAAGTGGTGTACAGAATAGACTCATATATGAAAATGTTCCATCAATTATGAACTAAATTATCCAAAAATTAATATGGTATTTAATATCAAAACCTAAAGTGTGGAACTGCAGCCAAATAAAATAATACATAGAAATGGTAATCAACCGTTAATAAAGTCTCCCACAATATTTATTTTTATTTTTTTTAAAAAAACAAAGACTAAAAAACTAAAGACTACGATTAGCTAAGAAGGAGTCTAGATCACTTTTTCTTACCAACACTTTTCTAAACTTGATTTGGTCCTTAACAACATAGGATTTGGATATAGGTTTAGACAAAACATTTTCAATCAAATCTCCAAAAGCGGTTCTTCTAATCATGGGATAGGTCACTCTATTCTTGAATTCATTCATGTAGTCAAAGATCCTACTTTTTCTAAGAACATGAGGTAACTAGAATAGGAAAAGAAATTTCCATGCAACTAAAAACAATGGAGTCTAATGTGACCTTTGACTCCACAGTGATGACACACAGGAATGAATTGAGACTGCTTTACCTCACCATGCTAAATGGTGGTTCTAGCCATCTGATTTCTCCACATTCCATTGATTTTTGCTAAAGGACCAACAGTTGTTCTTCTTGAGTTTATTCCTTTGGTTGTTTCAACTTTCACAAAATTTTGCGCATATTTAGCTTGAGTTGGTTGGCCAATTTTTTCTTTTCCTTTTGTTGATTTACTTGACGAAGCACCAACAAAGCCAAGCCCACACCTATCTATCACAGCCTTCTATAACCCAAGTGTATCATCCAGGGACTTAGTACCTGCATTCAACTTCTTGAAAGTACCTTAAGCATTCAATAGATCTTTCTCAAATTTTGTCAATTTTAATTCAAGATCAATTTTTGACTCAACACAAGCATGCAACTCTTTTTCAAGAACTTCAATCATGGTTTTTCTAGTTTGACTCAATTCAGACATATCTGTTTTTTCTTTTTCACTTTTGGTAAGTTTTTCACACAAAATTTTCCTATCTGATTTTAATTTCACAACCAGAGCTTGATTTTCAGTTAGCGCTTATTTGACACCTTCATTCTCCTTTTTACATGATTTAAATTTTTTAATCAATTTGGCATTTTGTTTAGTCAACAAATAACTCTCATCATAAAGCTTGTCATATGCTGGTTAGAGAATTTCATCATCCTCAGGTTCACTATCCATATCTCCATTTGGATCATACTCGTTATCATCACCCATCTCGGCTTCACTCTCGTCATCCTAAGTGACTGTGAATTCCTTCTATTTCTTTCTAATAAAGTTAAGATATTCTTTAGCCACAAGTCCATATCTTTTGCATTCATAGCATTCAATTTTGGAAATTTGGCCTTTCGACCTCTTTTTGATAAAATTGGACATATTTTTCATTTTTATGTCCCGTGTCTTTTTTAAGATTTTTTCTCCTGATTCGGCTTTTTATTTTTTAAAAACTTTTTTAACTTTTTCACAAAGATGGTTATCATCTCAGAGTCTATATCGTCATGAAAGTCACTTGTAGAACCTGAAGCAGAAGAAACACTAAATTTTTGGAAGCTTTTTTATTTTAAAAATTTGGCTCATTATTTTGTAGGTTTCTTACTAAACTTTCAATAGCAATAGATTCAATATCTTTACTCTCCTCTATTACTATGATTTTTGGTTGGAATCATTCGGGTAAAGATTTAAGATTTTTTCAAACTATTTTAGAAGAAGGTATTTTTTCACCGGGATTAAAAAAAACATTCACAATATCACTTAAGTTTGTGTAAAAATCGTCAAAATTTCATCATCTTTCATATGTAACATTTCAAAATTTGTTGTGAGACGTTGAAGTTTTGAGATTTTTACGGTATCAGTCCCTTCATGAGTGACTTGTAGTATGTCCCATGCTTTTTTAGCCAAGTCGCACGTACTTATTCTATGATACTCATCTTGTGTGACTCTGCTAAATATAGCATTTATGGCTTCCTATTCCAGCCTGCATCCTCAAAATTTTCTTTGTCCTATCTAACCATGAGCTTAGGGACTGTTTCTCCGTCAACAATAATGGTAAGATGCTTGTAACCCTCAACTACAGAAAGCCAAACTCATTCGTCAATAGATTTTAGAAAGCTCTCATCCCAACTTTCCAAAAGGGGTAGTTTGAGCCATCAAGGAGGGGTCTACTGGTCGAGGCGCCTTTTTTAAGAAAATTTATTTTTGCAAATCAATCAAGGATCACACTTATAAAAAAAATTAAAAACAATTTAAGTAACCTGCTCTGATACCAATTGAAAAATCTCATTTATAGACTGATTTGTACTAATTAATTTAATCAAAGAAGTCAAATGCCACAAAAAAATCAATAACTAAATAATCATATAATCGAAAATAAAGCAATCACAACCATACATGAAACAACAATTTTTATGTGAAAAATCCCAATCCAAGTAAAAACCATGGGTCCAATCCAAGTCCAAAAAAATCAAGCACTATAACAAAGTTGTTTATTATAAGAGAATCTTATAAACACCCATTGAATCCATTACTTACGAATATAAGCCTACTTCTGCCAAATTTAAGTACACCAACTCCGTTCTTGACTGCCGCTGGAATCCACCATCGGACTTCAACTCTAACAGAATATACTACTAGACTTCGACCCCTTGAAAATCCACTCAAGAGACTCTACGAACTTAATAGAAACGTTGAAAATTTGATTAGCATGATGAAGTTCTTGAATGCACGAAAGCAAAAAAATCATGAAGTAAGTTGACTAGCTTGGGAGCTTTATTATCAATTGAATAGGCATGTGAGACCCTGACCATTTTTTTTGGCGTTTTTGGACGCGCGTTACGTGTTTCCATTTGAGCGTGTTTTTACTACTTTTGCTGCATGATCGGGCTTAGATATGCACGCGGGGTAGGTTCCCGGGCCTGTGGGCCGCTGTGGCACGAATCTCAAAATTTTTCAAAAAATATATTTTGGTGACCTATAAATATCTAGAGTTAGATATTTTCATAAAGATATTTTATAAAACTTAACTCCTAAGTTTTCCATTTTTCTCTCTTCTTTCTCTTTAAGTTCTCGAGCGCCCGGGGCTCGATTTTTAACCATCCAACAGCGGATCCTTGGTATTGGCATTGTGGGCTACGCAACCATCCGGTCAGAATTTGATTCTGGCAAAACTCAATTTTGCACATGGATCGAGGCGTTGAGTTTTTAACTCGCCAAGGTAAGATTATGGACCTGTATGTTGTATAAGGGTGCTATGGGTAATCATGTGTCTTTTTACCGATAAGATTGTTGTAGATCTGCATTTATGTTCAGTTGAATTTTTGGGTTTAAAACCTTATTTTTGGCAATTTTTGTGGATGAAATCGGGTGTTGAGAGTTTCTTTTGAGGTATTAATGTTAGGCCTAGGCTTGTGTTTGTTTGAGGGTGTTAAAAAGAGAGTTTTGAGGCTTCTATCTAAGGTTTGGAGGGCTGACCCGTAGCTTGAAAAATGATTTTTGGGCTGGTTCAGTCGACTGGATCATGTGTTCTTGGGTTCAGTCGACTGGACCTCGAGGGTCAGTCGACTAGACAGTGCTTCTGGGCATTTTGGCCATTTCCAGTGGGTTTTTCAGTCGACTGGGGGTTGGGTCCAGTCGACTGAATTCTAGGCTGTTTGTTGGTGGTTTGGTGGTTGGGTTTTGGTTTTCGATTGGCGTTCTACGGTATTCAATTGAATGATTTATGGGAATTGGTCAATTCAAATACCTGCGGATTCCTTTGTGTGTCATGTTGGTGATTGGCCTTTCTCTAGTGGTGCTTAGTCAATGGAATTATGGGGTTCTATTGATTGAAATCATGGAGGGGGAGTTAGTTGTACCTCGGTTCAGTTGGTTGTGTGGTGGCTTCGGGGGTCGTATGGTGGCCCGGGTGTTTTTGTGATGCCGTCCTCGGGTGTGACGTGCATGGTTGGTTCAGGATTTGTGGCACGGTTGCGTGAGTGCTGGTTATGTGCGCGATGTGTGGGTTCGTAGTTTGGTTTAAGGTGGGGTTCTGGTGAGAATCGTTTTGTGAGAGGTTTCAGGTGTTGGCATTCGGGTTAGGTGTTGGTTGTCCCTGTGTGTGGACAGGTCCCGGTTTGTGGACGGGTCATTCGGGTATCGAATTACGGGTATGTGGCTTGTGATGTCTAGTTAGGTTAAATGGCTAAGTGCATTTATAACTGTTTATTTATGTAAGTGGATTACATGGAATGATATCTTATGTGTATCGTGGTTGCATGCTGTAGAACTCAAAGTTTTATTAGGCATTGATGTGATGGATTTGTGGGGGGCACATGCATGTAGTGTATGTGGTATGTATTATGCATCTAAATCCTGATTAGGTTATGCATAAGAATGCTCGGTGTTATCCCATGGTACGCGGTATTATCCCGTGCTATGCGGTTTTATCCCATGGTATAATCTGTAGTCGGCGGTCCCATCTCGTGGCTTACAGTAAAGTATGCAGTTTTATCCCGTGGTGTGCGGTCTTATCCCGCGGTGTATGGTTTTACCCTGTGGTTGATTTATGATTTTAGCCCATAGTATACGATTTTAGCCCATAGTATACGGTTTTATCCTAGGAATGTATGTTTATGTACGGGTTTTTATCTCAACATTAGGGTTGTGGTTGCGGCATTTGAGGGCTGGTTGTTAGATTTGTGGTTGCGGCGTATGAGAGCTGGTTTCACATATCATGGATTGCATGTATCGCATTATGGGATGGATAGACCAGTTTTCAAATTATTTTTAAGAGTCATGTGAATCGCGATCTAAAAATCCTTTTCAACTATTTTTAGGCTCCTGTGAGTGAGTCCAAAACGTGGTTTGTATCCTCGCTTTCCCGTTTGCATGTGAAAACTATTTTCAAGGCTTAAAAGAGAGTATAAACTTGCACTTTGGTTTCCGAGCATGTTTTATTTATACTGCATGCCTATCTAGTTTCTGCTGAGCTTTGGCTCACGGTGTGGGATTTATTTTTCTTCAAGTACCAATCACGCTGGTTGATCTGGAGGTGCCGGAGGAGGTGGAAGAGTGTAGTCTTCCTTTTTGTTAGCTTTTTACATGTATGCTATAACATGTTTTTTCGGGCGTTCAAGCCGTGTAATGTTGTCATTTGGCATTTATATACAATGCATGTATGATTTATTTTGCGAGTGTATTCTCGGGTTGGGTGAGTGTTTGGTTGTTTATGGGCGTTTCACGTGTCCCGGAGTTTAGGGTGTGACAACTTGGTATTAGAGCTCTGGGTTCGAATACCTATGAGCCGTGAGAAGAGGTTGCATCACCGTGTGAGGTTGATTGCGTGTGCTTGACTGCATGTATTTAGATGATTTGATAACATAGACGTGATAGCATGCGGGTCATATATGGATGAAATGTGTATGTGGGCATGGAGGTTGAATCTTAGGAGTGATAGTCTTGCATTTGGGCGTTTGGATTAACAAACTTAGGAGTCAAGTTAGAAACGCGCTTAGCTGACGTGATTTCTAGTAGGGAGTCTAAGTAGGTTATTCAGATTGACGTTTCATTCTTGTTGGTTCTCTTCGGTATGTGTGGTTGTCTAGCATGAACCTATGTGCCTATGTGTTAGTATGCTTATGTGGTTAAGCGTTTATGTTCAAGCCATGTGCTGCATCTTATATATGTTGTTTCCTTTCATACAGACGTGATGTCGGCGAGACGAGGGCGAGGCCGTGGTCAAGGATGTGGCCGTTTGTTGGCCAAGGGGATGTTCCTATCCCTGATACTGGGGATGAAAATGCTCCCAAAGGACCTGTTGACATGGTAGAGTTGTTGCGTGCGCTGGTGGGTTCCATCGGCCAGCTGGTTGAGACCTCTAGAGGTGAGGCGGTTAGGGAGAGGGTACCTGAGGCGATGGATCCGCCTACCTTTGCTGGAGATCCTGATCCTGTTGTTTCCTTGACACACTGCAGATTGTGGAGGATGAGTTGCGGGTTTTTTTTGCCACCTTTCAACTGAGGGGTGCTTCTCATGCCTGGTGGAAATATGCTCGGGCTATTGCAGGAGTTACTTTGAAAGCTTTTACAGGAGTGTTTCTGGAGAAATACTTCCCAGCTTCGAGGAGACATTTGTACAGGGAAGTGTTCTACGCTCTTACCCAGGGGGCGATGAACGTCATGCAGTATGAGTTCAGGTTCGCGTGCTTATCCCGGTTTGCACCTGAGTTAGTGAGCACTGACGAGCTACGCTCTATGAGGTTTGAGCGAGGTCTGAGACCGGCGATTAGAGAGCGTGTGGAAGCGATGGGGATTCGCGTGTTCACGGAGCTGGTAGAGGCAGCAGCGAGGGTGGAGAACACCATGATTGAGATCCGAGCTTCAAGGGAGGCTAGGGTACCGTAGGGTGGAGTAGAGGCGCAGACAGCCATGCGTTCTAGCAAGAGGCAGAGGTCCTCTGGTCCCAATTTTCATCCATGTAGATCACATCACTTCTCTGCACCATCACCATCAGTGGCTTCGTCAGGGAGGCCAGAGCAGAGGGAGGTCAGATGTTTTCGATGCGAACAGCCGGGGCATCGTGTACCAAACTGTCTGCAGCCAGGGCAGTCTCGGGACCCACAGTTGAGGCAGGCTTAGAGCTCTATGCAGGATCAGTTGCAGGGGATGGAGTTTCCCATTTGTTACAGATGTGGTCTGACTGGACACATCTGCAGGACTTGTCCCCAAGAGGGTGGATGCGCCGAGCATAGCTGGTACGCCAGAGGGTTCATATGTGCGGGACCGACCGCAGCATCCAGCAGTTCAAACTTCCCGAGCGATGACAGGTGGGGGTACATCAGTTCAGTCGGTGCGGCAGCAGACAACGCCGAGTTATGGTGGACACGACAGAGTGGGGTTTCCCTGAGTGTATTCTCTTGCAGCCCGCAGTTCATCTAGAGCACCGGTTTTGCCGGAGGATGCTGATACGCCTTCAACGAGCAGAGGTACTTTAAGTAGGCAGGCTTTGGACCAATTTCCTTGTTGCATCTGTTTGGGGTTGGTTATGGATTCCGTGGTTAGTGTGCTGTGTTGAGGTGGTGGTTGGTGATGATGTAAGGTTGGGACGAGTCGTAGATCCTGAGACTTTGAGATAGTTGGCCATTGTCTAGGATGCCTGACCTTGTTTGACTATAACCTAGGAATAGTTTGGTTGACCATCTCGTGTGCCTGCGTTGGTTTCAATCGACGATTTGTTCTTTGACCTTATGTTGGATTTTTTGGGTGAAATTCATTTAAGGGGTGTAGAGTTGTAAAAACCTAACCAGTTATCTCTTTCTGCATTTTTGGACGCGCGTTACGTGTTTCCATTTGAGCATATTTTTACTGCTTTTGATGCATGATCGGGTTTAGATATGCATGCAGGGTAGGTTCCCGGGGCCGTGGGCCGTTGTGGCACAAATCTCAAAATTTTTTCAAAAAATATATTTTGGAGACCTATAAATATCTAGAGTTAGATATTTTCATAAAGAAATTTTCTAAAACTTAACTCCTAAATTTTTCATTTTTCTCTCTGCCTTCTCTTTAAGTTCTCGAGGGCCCGGGGTTCAGTTTTCAACCATCCAACAGCGGATCCTTGGTATTGGCATCGTGGGCTACGCCGTCGTGGGCTACGCAACCATCCGATCAGAATTTGATTCCGACGAAGCTCAATTTTGCACGTGGATCGAGGTATCGAGTTTTTAACTCACCGAGATAGAATTCTAAAGCTGTATGTTGTATAAGGGTGCTATGGGTAATCAGGTGTCTTTTTATTGGTTAGATTGTTGTAGATCAAAGTTTATGTTCAGTTGGACTTTTGGATTTAAAACCATATTTTCGGTGATTTCTGTTGATGAAATCGAGTGTTGAGAGTTTCTTTTGAGGTCTTAATGGTAGGCCTAGGCTTGTGTTTGTTTGAGGGTGTTAAAAAGAGAGTTTCGAGGCTTCGATTTGAGGTTTGGAGGGCTGACCCGTAGCTTGAAAATGATTTCTGGGCTGGTTCAGTCAACTGGATCATGTGTTCTTGGGTTCAGTCGACTAGATAGTGCTTGTGGGCTTTTTGTCCGTTTCCAGAGGGTTTTTCAATCGACTGAGGGTTGGGTCCAATCGACTGAATTCTGGGCTGTTTGTTGGTGGTTTGGTGGTTGAATTTTGGTTTCCGATTGACGTCCTACGGTATTCAATTGATTAATTTATGGGAATTGGTCAATTCAAATACTTGTGGATTCCTTTGGGTGTCGTGTTGGTGATTAGCCTTCCTCTAGTGGTGCTTAGTCAATGGAATTATGGGGTTCTATTGATTGAAATCATGGAGAGGGGAGTTAGTTGT
>JAOTRH010007818.1:9578-23528 GCA_034768845.1 Heliamphora exappendiculata
GTCCCCCCCCCCCCCCCCCTCTTTTCTTTTAGAATTGACTGTCAATTCAAATAAAATATTATTTGATAGAAAATTTGAATTTTTATGTTTTTTTACTTGGTTATAATACACTTGCAAGCCTTGCATGCGATTGTATTGTAAATATTCATGTACGATATTGATAGATTCATTTGGTAGTGGAATGTTGGGCAAAAGTATATGTTTTATGTATATATTTGTTGCATTTGACTATTTAATACTTTTCTAAACAAAAGTTGATGTTTATTTAACATTTGGTAAATGATTTTATGGCTTTTGTAATATAGATGCTTTTTTACTTTGTCTAATTGTTTCTCATTTACGAATTTCATTTTTCCTATGTCGGATTTTAAATTAATTGATTTTATCTTCTTGGCTATTTTTTTCCAACAAGATGAGCTAGGAGACCTTTGGTGCCTCAGTGTGCCTATCGCCTCTAATAACTACAGAATCAACCCCTTTTGAGTGTGCCTATCGCCTCTAATAACTACAAAATCAACCCCTTTTGAGTGGCATAACTAAGCATATACTTAAGAGTCTATGCTTGGGAAATATGATAGGACTTCTTATTTGGCTGTTGAAAATGCTTGATAAATACATGTATAAGTCGTGGATTGTGTGTTCTACTCTTTCGTATCGTTATGTAGAGGATCCTAAGTTGCAAATTTTTATGTTGAAATTTGAGATGTCTGTTAATTTTGTTTACTTGTATGATTTTGATCTCTGTTCTATTAATGGATTGTGCTTTAGTGGAAGCAGCTGGTGTATCGCCCATTGCTCTGGGTAGGACTGTGAGCTCAGATTTTCATCTTTCCTGCTTTTTTGTCAAGCAGAAAGCCTTGGCAGAAGCAAATGATGCAAAATTGTAATGCAATAGACTATTTGGAGATGGGCAGTATGAAGAGGCATTGTCACAGTATGCGCTCGCTTTACAAGTTGCACAAGATATGCCCTCATCTGTTGAAATACGTTCAATTTTCCATGCAAACCGAGCTTTATGTTTCTTAAAATTAGTAAGTTTATCTATTTATGACCATTTTGCATTATCAATTATCTCTATCAAGGTTTACTGTTTTTAGATACACAGGACACTAGAACTCCACTCTTCTGCATATTAAACACTTGACATAATTCAAATTGCAGTTTTTTTGTTTAACTTCAGGTTTAGTCAAAGGAAAATGACGAATAAAATGCAAAGAATGACATGGATAATGGATTTTCTTTCTTTTTTTGGGGGGTGAAGGGAATAAAAACAGTAGGCATAAATCTACCACCTGGAAAATGCCTGGCAACCCTAATCAGCAATAGGCGAAAAAATATCAAATATTATGTTGTCACACATTCTTAAAGGGTTGGTGGCAGCAGTTTCTTAACTTTGTTATAAATACACGTTCAGTGTTCAAGATTTCCCCTTGAAACTCTATATATCTAAAATTCAACAACTGTTATTGTAGAAGTTTGGGTAAACTGCGTATCTGTCTTTTGAGGTTAACAGATAATTTTCTTGAAATGGTTATCTTGAAGAAGGATAGAAGGTTGAGTTTTGCTATAAAGTATTTGGAATTAGCCTTGCCCTTAGAGACTGTTGATACGTAACTACTGGATGAGCCCAAAGGCTAGTTTTCTAAGTCTATAAAGCCTTACTGCACGAAAACTGCATCCTATATTTAAGAATGCTCATCTTTGACATGCTGGTATTGTTTGTTCCTCTCATTTTGAGGCGAGACATTGCTTCTTTTTCCCCCTTTATTGTTTTATATAAGATGAAAAGGAAGTTATCGAATATCGTATCTGTTCCAATTGGAGCTTCTTCTGCTGTTACTGGCTTCTTGTGTTCGGTTAGTTGGTTTCTTGGGGCGTTTACTGTTTCTTTTTTTTTTTGGTTGTCTGAGAGAGTATTTGGTAAATTATCTCAGGGAAAATATGAGGACCTAATAAGGGATTGCACAAAAGCTTTGGAACTAAATCCTAATTATGTGAAAGCTCTGCTTAGAAGAGGAGAGGCCCATGAGAAACTTGAACACTTTGAAGAGGCTATTGCTGGTAAATTTAGTTTATCCATTGCGTTCAATCTTCAATTCTCTCTCTCTCTCTCTCAATGACTGTGTATCTATTATGGTGCCTGACATGTGTGTGTCCTTTTGCTGTATAAGGGTCTAATCCTTGGTAATTACTTTTATACTCTTGTTTTTGCCCTTTCCTTCTTTTTCTTTATAGATCTGAAGAAGGTTTTGGAATTGGATCAATCAGATTTCCAAGCTAGGAGAACCATCCAACGTTTGGAGCCACTGGCTGCAGAAAAATGGGAAAGAATGAAGCAAGAAATGATTGGTGAGTTCCAATGATGATTTTTGTCTGCTGTTTTTTTTTTTCTTTTTTCATTTGCTGCTTCTTTCCTGTTCGTTTATGTGATTGACAAGTATCTTATGGTTTCTCTCTCTCTCTCTCTCTCTCTCTCTCTCTCTGCATTGGAAATAATTTAGATTTTTTTTCATCATTCTTTTGCAATGTTGCTATTTCAAGTAGGAACCTTCACTTATAAAAAGGAATAATGGTTGTTTCAAGTAGGACCCTTGTAAAAAAAAATAATGGTTATTTCAGGTAGGACCCTATTGCATACTTCTTTTCTCAGGATTTCATACACTATGCTTCTCTAGCACTCTGAACTACTCTTTCTTGATTCTACTAAGACAACCACTTGAACTAAGAATCCCTACTTGGAAAGAAAAAGGGAGGTAAAAATGGATTAAAACCTTGACAGCCAAATTAATTGAGCTTCTTTTGCTTTCCTTGTTCTGTGTAAGCGAACTAAACGAAGACTCACATTAAATTTATGTACTTGATAAAAATGCAATCTCAAAATTTTAAGACAAAAAATGCAAAGCCAAACAGAAGTAGCTATGGCAGTTTATGCTGACATATTTTTCAAACCAAACTAGGTCTTGTGTTCCAATAATTTCATTTTTCTTCATTCTACTCTATTAAGGACTATATAGTTTGTTAGATTTTAAGTAAAATCATCTCTTTCTTTACCACATCCTCCATGTCAATTTAGGTATCCCCTCTCCCTATCATTTCCATTAACAATAATAAATCCTTTAATGGTCTTGCAAAGGGCTGAAAGGGAATGTAAATTGTAAACATTAAGTTTTACTTGAATATGCATGTGTAACATGGGAAAAATAGGTGGAGTTCTAAACTCCAGTAAAAGGTGGGATTTTTTTTTTCCTTTGGCTTTGTTACTTGATAATTTTCAATAGTTAAATCATTACTCTTAAAAGTGTCAAATCATTTAAGAAAATTACTTAAAAAGGTATACTAGTCCATGTGTTAACCTTTTCTAGCACGAGTAAATTGAAGTTTTAACATCATTCTTTTGTGCATTCGTTGTCTCCCTATGGAAATTGTATCTTTTGTCGAAATTCTTTATTCATGAACTGGTTTTGATGCCATTGACAGGTACAAAAAAAATTTGTTCTTGGATTTTATTTTTCTTTTCTGATGATTGGATAGGAAATGTTTATTATAATTTTACCTTGATAATTGATATAAGGGTGTTGAAGTTAATTTTACTTTCATGTGAACGGATAAGTTAAAAGACATGGGAAACTCCATTTTGGGGCGCTTTGGGATGAGCGTCGACAACTTCAAAGCAGTTCAAGATCCAAATACTGGTTCGTATTCAATTTCATTCCAACGATAGTTATGGTGGTTTGGCGTCTCAATACGGAAAATGGAAGGGCATAGCATGAACATAAGGTGCTTCTATTTGCTATATATGTATATGTCTATGAATGGGTTTGGGTGTTCTATTTTGCTGTGCGTTATAATCTTTTTGAAGTATTGTTATAACCAAGGACTACAGAGCTTTACACAAGTTGCTTCCTCCTTTTACTTTCATATTATCTATATATTTTGTCCTTTTTTTATTGCTAAGTCGTTAGGGAGTAAAAATTCTTGTGTCAATTTTTCATGCTTTTCATTTTTCTTTGGTATGGAAAGGTATCCTTGCCGTATCTTGTAGTAATGAACCTTTTTGTTAAACGATAGTTGAAAAGGATATAATTTTAAAAATTCTCTCATGAATTTTTTTTTAATGAGTGCGGATTTTAATTACGAAATAATTAGATAATATGAAAAGAATCCCATCAAGACCTTTAAATAGTTTTTTTCCCATTTTAGATTTTTTTATAGAATTTAGTTTGAGCGAGTATATTTTTTAATTATTTATAAAAACAAATAAAAAAAGGGCCTATTGAAAAAATTATAGCAAACAACAGGGTACCAAAGGATTATAACTGCTTTTCATCGTAGAATGATGTCATTATTGCCTAGACCTTCGTCAGAAAACAAAACGGGGGGTTTAACTGCCTCATTGGCAAACCTTTGCGTGGGAATGGGATTTACAATTCTAACCATCACTGTAAACTATTAGTCAACGTAATGCACGAATCTTGCAAGGAAAATGGTTGATAAAAAGGAAAGTTAGCTACTTAGCTCCCACCAAATTTCCCTCACCGTGGTGGAAGAATGCAACCCAACAATTGGGGGACCCAAATACCTCCGATAGGTTGATCATCCGGCTGAAGACCCACCCAAGCTTGGCGTGTACCCAAAAAGAAGACTTGCTGACTAAATGGAAGAATCTGGTGAAGCTAACAATGCAGTGGGAAAAAAACACTTCCAAATTTTGTTGCATTCACAATCACACGGGAGCACATAGGTCATTTCATTAAGTTTCTTTTCATCATCCAGTATGAGAGAGAATGCCAAGGAATTCATATATACAACAGTAACAAGCATTGCTTGTCTTGGCGTGGTCACAAAAGGGTCACAAACTATGAGCAAACCAAATGTGAAATTTCACAACCGACCAGCTTGAGACGGCAAACAAAGGTGGAAACAGTAAAAAACTTGAGAAAATCTCAAAAGAAAAAAGGGGAGCACACAAGAGACCAGACAAATTCGGACAGAGCCCCTTTATATAGGGTGTGGGGTACAAAATTCTTATATGGGATAGGGTTCACATGCTGTGAGCCTCACCACCACGTGAGAGTGTCCAGATCTGTATCTGGCATCTGTATATGTAGCATTGTTGATCTTGAAAGGATAATAGGAGGCCCTGTTTTTCAACTTTTGCAGTCCCTGTCCTGGTTCTGGTTCACCCTTGCTCAAGTAATCTCCATCGCTGGACAAACACCAATGTGTCCCAAACTGAACATCACCTAAATCAGGCCGGAGTACGGATTCTGTGAGGGATAAGACAAGGCGTTGTGCTCGACAAAGGGATTCCCAAAGGGATTTGTAGGATCATACCCTATCACAGGTTGCTGCTGCTGCATTATCAAAGCTTGTTGCTGCTGGGCCATGGCTGTCATCTGAATATCCATTGGGGGTGCGATGTTGTTTGCAACATAAAAAGGGTCGTCGTTGTAAGGAACTGTTGCCTCCGAAAGACTTGCCGGCTGCCCCATTGGGTACTTTTCATGGAGATTTGCCCTTGCCAATGCATCGTCGTACAAACTGTCCAGTGTGAGTTTGTCCAACCCACCAGCCTGCATTTAAATAGATAGATCAGGACATGGAAAAGAAGCACGATTCAGTTCATGATGGTAACATTAGAACTGCTTCACTTTATTTGGAGCTTACTTAGATACTGAGAGGATCTACACAGAAGCAAGTCGGGGGTAAAATTTTTAGGTTATTTCTTATAGATAAACGGCTTGTTCAAGCTAATGCCCGTATGTTTACTCAACGGGGATAGATATGCCAAGACACGACCCAATTGCCTGCCCTAATACAAAGCAACAGTAGGATACTTGTAGGGCTATTTTATGGACACTGCATTATATGCTTACCAGTTTGCTCTCTGCAACTGCAGCCCCATTAGAACTTGGTGCGGTAACAAGTGCTAGTTCCCAATTAGAAGACTGACTACTTGCAAGATTTGAACTGTTTGCGGGATTCAACGGATTTTCTGTCATAATATTACAAAAATACATTAGAGAATAATTGAAAGCAAACCGAGACTTTTACAGTCGAGAAACTATTTCACCAGGAGAAATAATTGAGAGAGCCAGAGCATTTTTATCATCCAGCTCAGATGCTTCTAGGATTGGTTCATCCAGGCCCTGGTAAAAAGAAATGAAGATTGATGATAAATCACAAAAATCAATGCCCCACACTTCAACTATAGATAGTGTTGTCAGCTCAAGACGCCCTTACCAAGAGATCGGCAACCTGAGTTGGGTCAACAGCTTCAATTCGGTCATTCTTTGGGAGTTCAGGTGACATAGCAGGTGGATATGATTGGTCTGCAACCTCGGTATCTGGTTTACTATCAGTCTCCAGATCAGGTTCGGGAGCAGATACTGCTTTTGGAGTAACAACTCTATCGTCATTGTTCTAATGGCAGGACAATATGGAGAAGCAATTTAATGAGTAACATGGACTTGAAAAAAATCATCACAAATGCATTGGCAACTCATCAGACTCATCACGCATCACTCTAGCTTTCACAACTTCGCATAAAAATAGTCTTCACAACCTGTTATGTGGTGTTTGGCCGAGAGACTTGGAATGAATTAGTTAACATATTTGTATGATCATCACAAAGTTTTCCATCGTGGAAGTGCAATAATGACATGCTCAAATTGGTTTTTTTATTTTTTCTTTCTGTGATTAGTTCATCAGGTCTTCGCATCACACAGTTTTCCGCTGTGATTCACTCCCATATAGTACCATATCAAATGTTGATTGTGAAAATCCTCCGTCATCACATATAATCACTATTCACAACTCCGTCAACCATCATTTGGTTAATTTTTGTTACATTTGGTAGGCTTATTGGTGATGGTGCTTGTGGGCAACTTTAGTGTGGTGAGTCAAATAGGGAGAGACATGAAAAAGAGGAGAGCTGAAGTGGTATTCTAGGGCACATGTCATGGTGGTTATTGTGGTATGGGGCAAACATTGGTGGTGGTGTAAGTAGGTTTGGTTGGCAGTGGTGGTGATAGAGATATATGCCAGTGGTGATGAGTTTAGAGCAGATCTAGGTTATACGGGCTTTTTAGAATAAATCAAGTATCCGTGTTTGACACTTGACAACTGCATAAGAAGGTGATGTAGTTTCCATACTTTTCATCAAACATGTATTCTAGAATTGTAAGTAATATGGTCATTAGACTCATTACGTATATCTCTTGTTTCTTAATTTATATAAATCGAGTAAATTGCCTTTTTTGACACTATATTACAAAAACAACTATTTATCTCATATCATGAATTATAAATTTAATAAATAGGATCTTCTTTGTTTTTTTTTGCCAACTTTATGTCCCCTTTCAATAGAGGCTTGATGGCCCAACACATGTACACAAGTCTATGTAATATAGGAGTAGACTAGTTGTGGTGAATGGTTGTAATGATCGACGGTGGTTGGGAATGGCAGCGAGATTGGTGAGCGTTGGTAGTGCTGAGGTATGAGCGCAGAGAATAGGTGTATGGAAGAAGATGAAGCAAGAAGTATTTCTGTCAATTTTTTATGAAATTGTAAGGTGCATTCTGCCTTTATCTTACGTCACTTTTGGTTTTTATTCATGCCACATTGCAACTCTGCTCATAGTTTTCACTTATGCTATGTTTGGATGACATGAATAGTGAAGAGGAATAGGAATGTGATTGCTATGAATCAAATACCTAGTAATCTAATAAGTAATTCTATTCAAATGTTCGAATTAATTCAGGAATCTTATCCAAAAAACCTTTCTTCAAGAATTTATTAGAGGTTAACATTTTATTTTCTTATTGCTTGATCCTGGAATCTAAGATTACTGTGGGAGAAGGTGGAAATCAAATTTTTACTTAGTTTGGAAATGTGATTCCTCATTGAATAAGCTATTAGGAATTACTTCCCTATTACTCCTCATTCGAAGCGGAGGAATTATAGAGATTCGGAATCACATTTCTGTTTTCCTCAAAGATTTCAGCCATCCAAACATAGCCTTACTGCCAATTTAGATTGAAACCACAATAGTAAAAATTTGGACTCAAAGGGCAAAAGGCTATTTAAAAGTTAAGAGAGGTAAAGTGCTTCAAAGGCAAACCAAGTGGGGGTAAAATGGATGTTTCCCTAAACCATATGGCTTGCTTAACAAATACAGATGAGTACGGTACCACACCAGTAATGATATGCAGAGCAAACTAAATCAAACTAAACTTTGTGTTCCAATCAATTGAGGTTAATAACATAAATCTTTTTATGCCATCCTGTTCTCTCAAGGGCTATACGTGCAATAATATTTAATAAGCTCATATCGTTTCTTACTTTAACATCCCATGTCAATTTAGCCGTTCCATTCTCTTTAGTATTTTCTTTTAACAATTATTTTATTTTATTTTACTCAAATTGCATCTAGTGGTCTACCTACCATGTATTCAAACCACCTTACTCTATTTTTTTTTAATTTTTTTATTCTCAATTGGTGCAGTAACTACCATTTCACGAATATTATCTTTTTTGATTTTAATTCTTTTAATCCTACCAAACATCCACCTCAATATTTTCATTTTATTTTTTGTGAGATTTCTTAAAAGTCCAAAGTAATGCTATGCAGAGCAAAATAAAAAAAAAAAGTAATGGAAGGAAGATTCTCATGATTCCTCCAAACCAAAAGCATTAAGACATACCACATTCCATGTAAGCATTAAAGTTTGTGGGGCATCTTTCACATATTCTTCCATGGCTGACATAAATGATGAAGGAGGCTGCAATCGGATATTTGAGAAAATACAATGAGCTCACTGATATATGATAACAAAGAGCTTACAAATACCAGACCGCAATAAACTTACAAGGATGCCAAGAACAAAGACAGACTAAGTCAAATAAAGAGCTCCCTACCTTTTCAATCTTAATATATTTATGCCCTCGTCCAAAATCAAGTTCTCTGCAGAGCTCAAAGAACTCAGATAACCTCTCTGCCTGCAGTCAAGACGGTACTAGAATGTAAATATAGTGGTGTGGAGGAGACAAAATGAAACATAGCACATGCACACCAGACGTGTGTATCGGGTTCTAAGTATCGACTGTAACGTATGGCATCGGTCGATGCGTAATAATATTTTAGACCTTCAATACTGAGATTTATCGTTATTATGTCGGTCGATATTGTCTGATATCAACCGATACATGGCCGTGTTACCCAATATTGTTACATATGTCAATACTGCGATTTAGAACCATGGTGTGCCCACACAAGGTATACCTGGTTCCCGGCCCTCTTATAAATTTCAAATGCCCTAACAGCATCGTGGCGCTGCATCTCAAAAAACTGTAGCAGAATACTAATCAGTTCTACTTTCTCAAGATCACAAGCAACCATCTAATTGCACCACAAGATGATTGTGAAAGCTTACCTTGTCAATCAAATTGAGAGTTCCATCAGTAATAGCTACATATAGCTTAACACTTTCAGCCGCAACCTTGAGTAGGAAGAAGATAAGAGGAGTTGGAGACAAACAAAACCAAGTTACTCATGTTCATGCGATAAAGCTTTCAGTAATTTCTTACAACTTCAAGCGCAAATTGAATCAAGAAATTATATTGAGCTGCTCCCTCTGGCTGCACAAACAAACATCATCAGCATCTTCTAAAAAATAATAAAATTACAAGCATCTACTGAGTTTGAAATGATCATCACTGGATAAATACTGGAAAAGTAATTGTAAACCATGATATATAGCATAATGCATGGATGCATCACCTGGCAAGCAAGAAGGCGAAAAAGCAATTGTTGCAAAGCAGGCAATTGCTCAAGCAAGTCTGGGGTATCCAGGTTCTTGGTTCTCTGCTACAAACAAAATGTAATGACAAGAAATTAAAAGAAATACCCAATACCCTAACTCCATTCGGAACACAAAGTGATGAGGCAATGAATACAACAATTAAGAAACCAACATGAAATTGCACGATGTGCAGCAGGACTTCAATTGTAAGTTGTGGGAAACTTGCAACACCAGAATCCATTTGCTGCTATAGAATCCCAATGACACCCTAGTTTCCGTTTTTAGACCACTAAAGCATCAAACTATAATCTAAGCAAGGTCATGGTTGGGAGACACTGTCCTCCTTTAGAACATAAATTATGGATTCTTGAGAGCAAAAGCTAATACGTAGCTACAAGATTAGTATCAAGAGAGAGAAACTAATCAAACTAATTTGACAAACCATCCAGCATTGTGATAAATAATCAACCATAAACAAATACAGTCAACTCATAGGCCATACTTTGGATTGCAAATGGAGATTTTTGTGTTTCGATTCAGTTGAGTCCTGTACCTACGAAAAGACAAAGTATGAAGGAAAATATATTACTGAAGAATACTATTGTGTTCATAGCCTTGGATTTGCTACCTCCCTCTTTCTTTCTCCGCAATCTTCTAAGTCAGCCTCTAGGAAGAAACCACCTATGGTAATCATATTCCCCGAGACTATACTCGCGTGTCTAATTTATAGTTTCATTTGACGTAATATCATTCAGGTTCAAGTTCAATAAAATATTTCAAGCAGCAAAGATGAAAAAAAAATGCTTCAAAAAAGACTAGCTTCAATTTGAAATCCACACTGCTTACCGAGCAATATGTTTGGACATCATACTTCAGTACGCGGAAACATTCCAGGCGCTCTTCAAGATATAAAGCGTAACAACGAACCCAAGCAGAATAATCCCAGGCTTAGCGTCATAAAATCTCCAGTCAGTCAATTCCTCATACTACAACTTCCAGTGATTAAGGTAAAATAAAGGTTTGAGGAATACCATTTGGGCTTGAATCATCCTTGAAATGTGATAGGTTCAGAATAAGTCCTCTGCTACGGCTATAGTTAATAAGTTCTTCATGAAATGGAGGATCTGCCTCCCTCATTGCACGGTGAACAACAATTAGAGTCTTCAGTGCAACCTGAGTAAAAAGCAGAGATAAGGCGGACTAAGAATAAAACTGATTGTAATGATCTGTTTAGTTGGAAAGAACAGAGGGAAGGGAAGTAAAACAGTAAGGATGGATGAAATCAATTCTTTGGTAGGCAGGAAAATTGGAACGGTAACCCTCCAAGCCCACCAATTTCCTTCCACCCAAAAGTGGAAAGGAGGAGAAATGGAGTTGCCTCTGATTTGGAAAGGAGCAGTAACAGTTCATTGTATCCTTCCTTCACAGAGAATAAAAAAAGGAAAATGTGCCTCGCTTTCCCTAGGAATTCCTTATCCATCTTTCATATTTTCTAGATTGCCTTACCCTGTACCAAATGGAAATTATAACAAATAGAACCACTGAAGAGGAAGGACTTTTCCGTTTTAAGAAAGCTACCTTTACAAAACAAATATTCTATGATGTGAATACAAAGCCCAAGCACTGTGCTTTGAGTAAGGGTTATATACTACAGATGATCACAAGAGAATAGTGTGGAAATTTCCAATTTTAGATGAATGTCAATTCTTTTAGAATCACCACCAATGGCCGAATTGCATTTAAAAAATATTATACCAAGCTCTGCCATGTTCGCAGTTTCTCTAAATATGCTTAAATAATTAGAGTTCATAATAAATGTTTTCTAAAAATTAAATAAATACATACAAGAGCCAATAAAAATGAGAAATTAACAATAGATTAAGATAGCAAGGTGCTCAAGAGCATACAGCCCAATTGTGTGTTTTAGAAAGACGCCTCGCAAGAGCATGTATGCAGTAAGCAACATCAGCATGAGGTCTAGAAGCTGAAACCGCATCAAAGATGGCTGAAAACAAAAGAACATAAGCATATACACAGTGATACACAATGAAAACGTCCAATGAAAATCTAAGTGTAGAAAATAACTCTCAAGGAATTGCGATTTCACTTCAAACATATAGAACTTGACATGGAAAAGTTCATCATAAATTCCAAATGAAACTCGAGAAGCAGATGGAATATCTCAAACTGCAAAACCTTCACTATATTTCCGTTGTTTATGAAGCTATAATTGTAATAATTAACTAGTTAAAATGTTCATTGTTGACCTAAACAATCCAAGTGGAATCCATGATGGTGTATAAGGTATAAACAAGCTGAGTCAAGCTGCTTAGTAGGTTTCCCAAGCTTGGATCTAAAGGAACCTAAGCTTGGGTTTAAAGGTTATGGAGCCCATAATGAAAATACAGCTCAAGCTTCACTCATTTATCTCATAACCGGTTATGGAGCCCAAAATGAAAATAAAGCTCAACTTCACTCATTTATCTCATTATCAACCAGAACAAGTTTCTGCCCAAAATTGTTTTGATCCAAGCTCAAGTAGCTTGATTTATAGAATTCTAGAATACTCCTCTTATCATGTTTAGACGAACAAATTAATGAATTTCAAAAATGTGATCAAGTTTAGCTTGTCTATCTCACAAGTCAATCTCACACCAAGCCGGATAGCTTGGCTCATTTCACAGCCCTAGCCTACTAAAGCAATACAAAATATACTGCATAAAGAACATTATTGCATGGTACAAAGCAAAGGTTCGACTCACTACGCATATGTTTTTCTTTTGGCAGTACTTCAACATGGTTTGTGGCCTTGATGACTGCAACATCCAATTCCTGGAATAAATGGCATCTCTTTTTATGTACTATTGAACAGAAAGGAATATAATCATCTATAGTTATAGCTAGGAAGTCACCTTGTAGTCACTATTTACTTTCACTAATCCAACCTTCGTGGAGTCTTTTAGCGCTCCAAGAGCTTTCCTAAGGCTTTGCTGTGTGCTACCACTTTCTGCCATTTTATTTAAGAAAACAGATTCCTCTAAATAAACCCCAATGCAGTTCAATTGGATAGCCTGAAAGACAATAAGCAATAGACAGTTTACATTGATAACGTTGTGCTCATGGAGCCAAGTGGAATGCATTAAGCTGTTAAGGCAGATGTAAGACCCTTATCCTAGGAAAGTTCCATTACAAAATCAGGGTTTAATACTTGTACCATGACACGGTGAAGATTTCTCTCACTTGTCAGTTGGCACGTCACAGATGAATATTTCTTCCAGTTGCAAGGTTAAAAAACTCCATTTGTTTCCATTAAAATGGATAAAACATTTCCATTTCCCAAGAGATCGGAATGAAACACTAGCAGAATATGAAATTATAATAGTGCTTTTATCGAAACACGCCATAACATAGCAAACGGCACAAAACCTAGTATAATTTAGCTGTATAGAAACAAACTTAGTTGTTTTCATAAATGTTTTCTACTTCTTTTTTCCCCTGCAAAAACAATCTAAAAGGCTTTATTTTACTATAGCAATAAATTTTATAATCAGTAATATACTGACATTATTATTACTGTTTTTTGGAGTTTTATTAGTAATATTGTAACACTACTATTATTAGTAAATATTTAGTCTTTTTGCAGAGATCCTTCACACACTGGAGTCTGGGAATAATTTATACTTGTTTTTAATAAAATTGAAATAACAACACTTCATAGTTTTTTGTTCATAGCATCATTGACTTGTTTTTTATTAGGGATTTCAACCAAAGGTCCAAAATAAATAAATTTTAACGCGTAAGGTCCAGCTGCGTGATTTCTTCCGAAAATGCCCAGCAAACAAATAACTTTATCTGTTTTGCATAACAAATGGGTGTGTAATTTGGGCTCGGCCCGGCCCGGCCGTAGACTGGGCGGGCCAAGTCCGGCGGGCTCCCGCCAAATCTTCGGGCTGTGCCGGGCCGGGCTTTTTGTCCAAGGGTTAGCCTAGGCCCTAAGGGTAAAGGGCTTGGGCTACGGACTCGGGCCCGGGCTTGTGGGCGGGCCTTGACCGAGCCCCTCTTTTTTTTTTTTGTATTTTTATTACTTTTATAGTTATTTAGTTTATAAATTTATAATATAATGTTAGTTTACTACTTTATTAGTAG